>JBBDGP010002319.1:667500-935018 GCA_037952835.1 Lithobates septentrionalis
CTATTTCACACTGCCATCTGGCCGCGTTATCACCGTTTTAGCGGCGCTATTTGGCCGCTAGTGGGGCGCTTCTAACCCCCGCTAGCGGTCGAAGAAAGGGTTAAATGCGACTGAGTATCGCCGCTGCCAAAGCGCAAAGTTCTGCGGACGCCCATGATTACAGCTGCAAGTCTTTTTAGTAAAGTCTCTACCAGTTTTGTACATCTAGAGAGGGACATTTTTGCCCATTCTTCTTTGCAAAATATCTCAAGCTCTGTCAGATTGGATGGAGAGAGTCTGTGAACAGCAATTTTCAAGTCTTGCCACAGATTCTCAATTGGATTTAGGTCTGGACTTTGACTGGGCCATTCTAACACATGAATATGCTTTGATCTAAACCATTCCATTGTAGCTCTGGCTGTATGTTTCGGGTCGTTGTCCTGCTGGAAGGTGAACCTCCGCCCCAGTCTCAAGTCTTTTGCAGACTCCGACAGGTTTTCTTCTAAAATTGTCCTGTATTTGGCTCCATCCATCTTCCCATCAACTCTGACCAGCTTCCCTGTCCCTGCTGAAGAAAAGCATCCCCACAACATGATGCTGCCACCACCATGTTTCACGGTGGGGATGGTGTGTTCAGGGTGATGTGCAGTGTTAGTTCTGGTAATTTGGCCTTTATGTAAGAGTGGTAAGAAGAAAGCCATTGTTGAAAGAAAGCCGTAAGAAGTTCTGTTTGCATTTTGCGAGAAGCCATGTGGGGGACACAGCAAACATGTGAAAGAAGGTGCTATTATGGGCAAAAATGTCCCTCTCTAGATGTGCAAAGCTGGTAGAAACATCCCCAAAAAGACTTGTAGCTGTAATTGCAGAGAAAGGAGGTTCTACAAAGTATTGACTCCGGGGGGGGGCGAATACAAATGCACGTCACACTTTTCACATATTTATTTGTAAAAAAAATTGAAAACCATTTATCATTTTTCCTCCACTTCACAATTATGTGCCACTTTGTGTTGGTCTATCACATAAAAACCCAATAAAATACATTTACATTTTTGGCTGTAACATGACAAAATGTGTAAAGTTCCAAGGGGTATGAATACTTTTTCAAGGCACTGTACTGTATATCCCTCCTTTCCTGAAACATTCTACAAACTCTATTCCTCACATCTAAGCAGGTTTCGAACTATAAGTAGTGACCACCTGCCCCACCGCCCACTTATGCCTAGATCAGTCTAGGACTAGGTCTCCCCTAACTTCCATTCTAAAAGGTCATTCCACCTAAAACCTGATATGTTCATTTTTGGTAGATGTTAAGACAGAAGAACCTCCTGTGACAGTGCTTTGCCCTGCCAGTGGTTTAGGAGAGGTAAATCTCACACAGGGTTCTCATGGATGCAGATTGAGGGCCTCCAGAATGGCCATTCTAGGTTGTGAAAATTGGTCTTTCTGTTTTCTATGGGTTTGGTAACTCCCGGACTGGGTTCTGGAGTTCAAAGACTTCAAAAAGTCTTGGGAGGGACTCTTGACTCCAACTCTCGGTGCAGGGGGCCGGCAGGCTGAGTGTGCAGGTATGCATAGCCTTCATAATCAAGGGTCTGTCTACAGTTTGGGGCTTCACCCGGGAGATAGGAGGTCCCCTGCGTAAAGGTCAAGTAGTGGGCCAGTTGAGCAGAGAAAGCTGAGAGAGGGGTACCATGGTTGTATGTGACTGCAGGGGTGCTGTAAGATGGTTTGGAGGACCAGACCAAAGGCACATGTTTGAGACAAGAGCAGTAATACTGCAAGAGGAAGCCAGGAGGCTTAATGCCATTTTACACTATTTTGGGACCATTGACATTTATACAGCAATCATTGCTAAAAATAGCCACTGATTACTGTGTAAATGTCACTGGCAGGGGAGGGGTTAAACACTAGGGGGCGATCAAGGGGTCAAATGTGTTCCCTCAGCGTGTTCTAACTGTACGGGGGATGGGCTACCTAGGACATGACAGAGATCACTGCTCCCGATGACAGGGAAAGTAGATCCCTGTCATGTCACTAGGCAGAACAGGGAAATGCCTTGTTTACATTTCCCCGTTCTGCCTCTCCTCGTCGTGATCGTGGGCCACTGGCGGACATTGAGTCCGCGGAACCTGCAGGCACGCTCCCACGATGCGCGCCCGCTAGCCCGGGATTAGGAAGGGACGTACGGGTACGCCCTTTTGCACACCTGTGGCATTCTGCCCACGTACATCGTCGTGCGGGGGTCGGGAAGCAGTTAAGGCATTTAATGACCAAAAAAATAAAAATATGTATCCTGCTCCTTTAAAGCATTTTTTACAGCACAGTGCTTGTGCTGTGTAATTTGGATCCCTGTAACACCTAAAAAAAACCTTGCTGATCCTGCCAGTTTCTCCCCTCCCCTATGTAAACTGACCATGATAATCATGGCTGCTGAGCCCTGACACAGTGGTCAGTTTACTTGCCCCCATCATCTGCAGCCTGCTCTTCTGTGTCTGTCTCCTCTGTCCTCCCCTCTCCGAGTGTCACCTAGTGACAGTGCCACCCCATCCCCCTCCTGCTGCAGGAATATATTTTTATACTTTTCGCATTGTCTCCTAATACAGTGCCCCCCTGTCTCTGTGTTTTATTTAAAAAATTCCTCCTTTACCGTATCTCACGGCGGCTTCCGGCGGTCACATGACCGGCCGTGTCTCCTCTCTCCTCTCCGTGTCCCGATGACGTCAGCAGGGAAATTTCTGCCCCGCCCGCTGCTTCTGTCAGCCGGGCAGAGAGGAGACACAGCCGGTTACATGAGCGCCGGGAACCGCCATGGTGATATGGTAAAGGAGGATTTTTTAAAATAAAACACAGACCCAGGGGGGCACTGTATAAAGAGACAGAACGGATTATGTAAATGTGTGAAAGTTGGAAAACAACCACTTTAATGTTTGAATTGATGGTGGAAACCCCTGCAAGGGTAACCTTTTTGCTTCATTGGAGATGAACTTTTAGTTTCCATTTAAATAAAAGTGGGCCATCAAGCCCTGAAACAGTATTTCCTGGCTGGACTGAACTCAACAGAAAGCACTACACCTGGATTGAAACCCTCAAATACCACACTCAGCATGTTTTCTGTACCATCCTGGGATGGTGTTGCCCCGATTTCAGGGAACTGATACTTTCACACGCGATGCCCGTGCATATACTAATGCAGCTAATGCTCGTGCGCATGTGTCAACATGCAGACAGACTCTGGCCAGTAACCAGCGTACACTGACACGCTGACGCTGCAGTGTGCGTCACATCGCATTGGCGCACACATCTGCGCGCATGGGCGCATGCCCATGCATGCCCAATCCTGGGAATAATGTCAAGCTGCCTATTTAAAGAAAAACATGAAGTGTGCTAAATGCTATATGTTCTTTAGTTCTTTAGTGACCTGTGTTTCTGTGTTTCTGCTCTTGTTATCCGATCTCCTGTTGCTGACCCAGCCTGCTCCGGACCTTGCTTTGTGGATTTTGGACTCTGATCCTGGCTTGCTAGACTACACTACTAAACTTTCTCCTCGTGTATGACCCTGGCTTGGCTTCTAACTAGGCTCTGGCTGACCATCTGTGCTGACCCTGGCTTGTCACCTGATTCGAAGCAGTACCTTTACCTGCCTATGACTGAGTGCCAGGAGATTCAAAGGTCCACTTTTCTGGGTGTCATTCTGCAGACTGCCATCCTTGGTCCTCCCCTGCTGTGCCTCCATTGCTATTGACTACAGTTTAGAGACCACTGGTACCTGCTATCTGATACTGGCACCTTGACTAGTCCATGCCCTGTGCCCCTGTCGCCACTCTCGGGGGTACCCAGAGCCACAAGGGGCAACCCTCTTGTCATTTTGCCCTCCAACCAAGGTACATGACTCCCGAGTTCTTTTCCAGGATTGTATGCATGCCACATCATTACCCGTGGCTCAAACCATCCCTACTGGCCTCAGAGGGAGCTAGACTCCAGCAGGTGAAGCAAACTAGGAAATACGGCAGAAAGGTGTCACTGGTGAAATGGCCAAGAAACATAAGCAATTGGTCCAACAGGTTTGGCCTGTTTGCCCAATTGCAACTGAAGAACTGTTTTTGCATAGATTTTTTTTTATAAATTCCTTATTTTTTCACAAAAATAGAAATACAACGTTACATATGGTTTCATCAATACAACGTTCCCTCTATTTTACAATTATCATCCTCTCGACACACGCTAAATACTATAGGGAGGTTTATATATATATATATATATATATATATATATATATATATATTTTATTTTTGTAGCCTAATTCGTTGTTTATTCACATTTCCAAATATTCTAAACACAACTGCTTAATTTCTACTCTTGTTACATTTTCCTTCATCAGGGAGAACCCTGATTATCCTACACCTAAGAAAAGAAAAAAAAAACAACCAAAATCAAGAAAACAAAAAATAAATAAATAAATAAAATAAAAATAAAAAAAACAAAAAAACAGAGAAGAAAGGTGAGATGAAAGAGAGAGAAGAAAAAAAATCCAAATATACTCTGCCCCTCCATACCGTCCACCCTTATCCACCCCCCCCCCCCCCCCCCAACCACTAAACCCTCCCCTGAACGAACTACCACAGGTTATTTAATACTACCCAACTTTAAAGATTTTATTTAGGGATTTTGTTCCCTATATGTAATATAGGGGGTCCAGACTTTTCGATTCTTGTCCTCTTTGCATAGATTGACTTTTTAAGGGCATTCCCAAGATCTGTACCAATATTGTAACATACTGTACCTGAGGTGTGTTGTATACAATAGTTCACCTAAAACGTTTTGCAATATTATGGCTGCCTGTAAACGGCAATGTGTTGCTGGTGTCCACAGCAGTCGTGATCTTCTTGGCTCCAGTTAAGGCCTTGGAAATTGAATATTGTGTTGTCTGTCTCCCAGTCTCAGTGAGAAATCTCCTCCACTTACATATCTCGGTGTTCAAGAACATTTATTAAAACATCTAACACAAAAGAGGTTATTTCAGGGACAATCCTGCATTTCAAGGCAATGCAGAATAAGATAGAGATAAATTAAGTTCAAGGATGCTGTTCACAGTAAAAACAAAAAAGTCTCCAATAAAGTTGAGTTTGATGTTTACAAGATATATGGGATAATGTCCCTCTTTGCTGTGAAATATAAGGATAGTAGAAGGCATTAGAGAATTTATTGGCAAGATAATAGAAAAGGTAGCTACAGAAGCATGGAACTCCAGAGTTTATTTCCATAACCTCAGTTTCGAAAATAGTGGATGAATTTACCTTACAAAAAAAAAAAAAAGTGTGGCGTACATTTATATTCAGCTCCCCTAAATCAATACTTTGTCGAATCCCCTTTTGCTGCAATTACAGCTGCAAGTCTTTTTGGGGATGTCTCTACCAGCTTTGCACATCTAGAGAGGGACATCTTTGCCCATTCTTCTTTGCAAAATATCTCAAGCTCTGTCAGATTGGTCTGTGAACAGCAATTTTCAAGTCTTGCCACAGATTCTCAATTGGATTTAGGTCTGGACTTTGACTGGGCCATTCTAACACATGAATATGCTTTGATCTAAACCATTCCATTGTAGCTCTGGCTGTATGTTTAGGGTCGTTGTCCTGCTGGAAGGTGGACCCCTGCCCCAGTCTCAAGTCTTCTGCAGACTCTAACAGGTTTTCTTCTAAGATTGCCCTGTATTCGACTCCATCCAGTGGTGTCGGTGGGGGGGGCTAAGGGGGGCTGGAGCCCCAAGTGGACCCCCAAAAAGCCCCGTGTCTCGGGCATTCACAAATCTATAATTAGCCCCGAGCCCGAGCGGGAACTGATCTGACTCGGAGTTCGGCCGAGTGACATAGCAGGTCCCGCCTTCTGGAGCCTGCAACGCCTATGATGGATGTCCCACGGGTCCAATGCCGGAACCACGGGATGTGTGACATCCATCATAGGCGCTGCAAGCTCCAGAAGGCGGGAATTACAATGCACTATAAGATCCCCGCTTGGCGCTCGGGCGGGTGGCTCTCCTCTCCTGTCTCTGCCTGCCTGCCTGCTGTCTACTGTAATGATCAGGTAGGTCAATGTGGGTCAGGTAGGTCAGTGTGGGTCAGGTAGGTCAGTGTAATGGTCAGTGTGTGTCAGGTAGGTCAGTGTGCGTCAGGTAGGTCAGTGTGCGTCAGGTAGGTAAGTGTGCGCCAGTGTGTATCAGGTAGGTCAGTGTGTGTCAGGTAGGTCAGTGTAATAGTCAGGTAGGTGTGTTTGAAAGACCGCTGTGCAAATACTGTGTAACATAAAATATTGCAACTGTCACCATTTTTTTCCCAAGGGTCTCTGCTAATATATATATATATATATATATATATATATATATATATATATATATATATATATATATATAATGTTTGGGGGTTCTAAGTCATTTTCTAGCAAAAAAAATACATATTTTAACTTGTAAGCAACAAAATGTCAGAAATAGGCTTAGGCATGAAAAGGTTAAGAAAAAGTAAAGTGTTGAAGTAAGCGCACACATTTTTAGAAGGTTCAGGAAACAAATGTACATATTCTTTTGCTACATGTGATATGTTTACATGTCTGAGAGGGTACATGCTAGAATCTGATGATGTAAGGAGTTGCATATCATAGAATGTTATAAAATACCGCTGTACAGCACAGCCAAGAGAACAAGTTCACCGCTAAGCCAGCTCAGCACTTCCTCGTCAATGTCTGCACAGCAAGCCAATCTAAAGATCTAAAATCTAAAGATCACATCTGACGGATCAAAGAGAATGAAATTGATACAAAAGTAAAAGCACCTGGACGTAACATTGAAGGCCGCGCTGATCTTCAGGAGCCAAGATGGAATTTTCTATTGATCTTTTTTTTTTTTCCCTTTAGGTCTTGATTAAGAATGGGGGGAGGCTGATTTTTTTTCCTTCGCTTTACCTGTTTTATGTCGTCTCATTTTTTTTTTACTGTTTTGATCTTTTGCAGCAATATGCCAGTTACATTCTACATCCGAGGCTTGGCTCATCCAAGTTTGAAAAAGTTTTTAGCTCTTCCAAATGAACCCACAAAGTTAGTTATATTTTACAGCTTCAAAGAAAAATACAAGTGATCAGAGATAAAACCGTCCCGCACAAAAAGGTGTCCAACCAACCTAATAATCAAAATAACCTAAAAAAAGTGTGCAGCACTTCAACATAAAGTGCATCAAAAGCGTATACAACTGAAATGCATACTGTATACACTATATTACCAAAAGTATTGTGACGCCTGCCTTTACACGCACCTGAACTTTAATGGCGTCCCAGTCTTATGCCCCATACAGGGCTGGTGCAAGGATTTTTGACACCCTAGGCGAAACCTCATTTTGCCGCCCCCCCTTGGCTCCACCCCTGACTCCACCCCATTTGCCTTGCCCATGTATACCCCACCTTTTTAATGAAGCGCCAATCAAAAGCAGCCTCACCTGCGCCCATCAAATGCAGCCTCACCAGCGCCCATCAAATGCTGCCTCACCAGCGCCCATCAAATGCGGCCTCACCAGCGCCCATCAAATGCGGCCTTACCAGCGCCCATCAAATGCGGCCTTACCAGCGCCCATCAAATGCAGCCTCACCAGCGCCCATCAAATGCAGCCTCACCAGCGCCCATCAAATGCAGCCTCACCAGCGCCCATCAAATGCAGCCTCACCAGCGCCCATCAAATGCAGCCTCACCAGCGCCCATCAAATGCAGCATTACCATTTAGACCCCTTTAACACTGAGTCTGTTTTCAGGTACTTCCAAAACACCCTGCCCATTGAAATGAATGGGCAGTACTCCCAAAGCGCCTGAAAAGTGATTCTGCAACGCCGCAACACGGGCCCCTTTAACCCCTTCTTCGGCTTCTAGCGGGGGGTTAAAAGTGCCCCACTGGCGGCTGAAAAGCACAGCTTAAACAGCGCTAAAGTGGCGCTTTGGCGCTAACACACGGGTGGCCCCAGTGTGAAGGTAGCCTTAGTGTCAGACTGTCCACCGCAGTCTCGCTATAAGTCGCTGATTGCCGCCATTACTAGTATATAAAATAAATAAACAAAAATTCCAGTATAAATCCCATAGTTTATAGAAGCTTTTAGATAGCTTTTGCGCAAAACAATCAATATACGCTTATTGGAATCTTGCTTACCAACAATATATAGCAGAACACATAATAGCCTACATTTATGAAGAAATTCGATTTTTTTAAACTTTTTTATTAGATATATTTTATAGCAGAAAGTAAAAAATATTGGGTTTTTTTTAATCAAAATTGTTGGTCTTTTTTTTGTTTATAGCGCAAAACATAAAAAAAAAACATAAAAAAAATCAAATACCAGCAAAAGAAAGTTGGTGGCAAAAAAATGATATCAATTTTATTTGTGTACAGTTTTGTATGAACGTGCAATTGTCATTTAAAGTAACGCAGTGGCCAGTGCCGTATCGCAAATAAATGGCCTGGTCAGGAAGGGGGGGTAAATCTTCCGGAGGGCAAGTGGATAATGACACAGCTGTAGGTCTGTTAAGGAGAGGGGTGCATTTCTTTGCATGTTGGGAAAGTGCACAGTTTTGCATGCATTCCCGATACACATACCCCGTTTCCCCCCCCCCCGAAAATAAGCCCTACCTTGAAAATAAGACCCGGAGTGAGTTTCTGGGATGACTGCAATATAAGCCCTACCTCGAAAATAAGCCCTAGTTAAAGTCCTTGTAAGATCATGTAATCCGTCCTGTAAAAAAAATTATACAATGTGCTGTGTCTCCTTGTGTAACTTTATTGTTGAAAATACCTTATTTACAGCGCCGCTGGGCGCTCACGTGACCCGCCGGAGCTCTTCTATTCTCCCAGCTGATGTCAGCAGCCCCTCCCTCTGCAGTGCTCGGAGCGGGGCTGACGTCAGCGGGGATCTCGGCCCCTCCCCCTGCAGTATTCGGGGAAGAAGAGCTCTGGCGGGTCACGTGAGCGCCCAACGGTGCTGTAAATAAGGTATTTTTCCACAATAAAGTTACACAAGGAGACGCGCTGCACATTATATAATCTTTTTACAGAACGAATTACATGATCTTACAAGGACTTTAACCACTTCAGCCCCGGAAGATTTGGCTGCTGAATGACCGGGCCATTTTTTTTGCGTTTTGGCACTGCGTCGCTTTAACTGACAATTGCGCGGTCGTGCGAAGTTGCACCCAAACAAAATTGACGTCCTTTTTCTCCCACAAATAGAGCTTTCTTTTGGTGGTATTTGATCGCCTCTGCGGTTTTTATTTTTGCGCTATAAACAAAAAAAAGAGCGTCAATTTTAAAAAAAACACAATATTTTGTACTTTTTGCTATAATAAATATCTGCATTTTTTTTTTAAAAAAAGCTAATTTTTTCCCAGTTTAGGCCGATACATATTCTTCTACATATTTTTGGTAAAAAAAAAATAAATCACAATAAGCTTATATTGATTGGTTTGCACAAAAGTTATAGCGTCTACAAAATAGGGGATAGATTTATGGCATTTTTATTATTATTTTTTTTACTAGCAATGGCGGCGATCTGTGTTTTTTATCGTGACTGTGACATCATGGCGGACACATCGGACACTTTTGACACATTTTTGGGACCATTGGCATTTATACATCGATCAGTGCTATAAAAATGCACTGATTACTGTATAAATGTCACTGGCAGGGAAGGGGTTAACACTAGGGGGGCGATCAAGGGGTTAACTGTGTTCCCTGACTCTGTGTTTCTAGCTGTAGGGGGAGGGGATTGACCTAGAGGAGATGACAGATCGTGGTTCCTAGCTATTAGGAACTCACGATCTGTCACTCCTCACAGAACGGGGATTTGTGTGACTTTACACACACACACTTCTGTGTTCTGCCTCTCGTGCCTGCGATCGCTCGTGGCCGGCAGACATCGCGACCGTCGGCCACGAGCACCGGCAGCCCCGAAGTGCAGGGCTATCCCGCACGCCCCGCGCGCGCCTGCTATCCCGATCCCGTGAGCCGACGTATAGCTACGATGGTTCGCGAGATCGTGCCGACCTGCCACAGTATAATGACGGCAGCTGGTCGGCAATCGGTTAACCGAGGTTTATTTTTGGGATTACAGAATTTCACAATGCTGACTCCTGAGGGGGGGGGGGACTTTTTTGTACATACCGTAAATAAATAAGACATCCCCTGAAAATAAGCCCTATTGTGTTTTTTGTAGCCAAAATTAATATAAGACCCGGATCTTATTTTCGGGGAAACATGGTAGATGTGAACCCAGCTTAGAACTGATAGAACAAGGAAAGTTTATATCTAGCATTATATTGCCTATTTCTGGGTGAGCCAGGTATCTGTCCACAAAAGTGATTAACTGAATTATTGATCTGTTTTAGGTGCCAGGAACTGAGGGGGGGGGGGGGCATGTAATGCGATGCGATGTACTGACAGCAGATGCCGAGCAGAACATTGAATATTGCCGGCCAAGTAAGTGACCAATATCATTAGTGGCCCAAATACTAGGAAGTGATATGTATTATGGATGACACATTCATTTCTACAGAAATGTGACTTTAAACGTCTTTAAGAGCGGCGCTGGCAGAGCGTACGCTTCTCCGGGAAAAAGTTGCGGCGTACATCTGCAGATCCCTAGCGGGCACCGTGCCATGGACAGTAGCGTATTAAGGAACGGGCACAGATGTGCGGTAAGGTTTCTTTGCACTTCTCCACTTTATCTACATTTTATGTTCAGGTGACAAGCGTAAAGAAAGAAGGAGACGATGAATACAAGGAGACAGAAAAAAAAAAAAATGGAAGGAAAGAGTTGAGGACAAGAAAGATACAAAAGATGAAAAGAAAAAAGGGAATGCGAGGGAAAAAAAAATAAAAGTAGATTGTAAGCTTCTTGATGCCAGTGAAGGCACAAAATATATGTAAAGTGCTATGTAAATTTTCAACACTATAAAAATACATAGAAAAGTGACAGCAGAAAAAAAGAGCGAGTAGTCCATCGAATTTGATCATTTTTTTTAAGGGGGGGGGGGGGGTTTGATGAAAAACTGGCCTAGCTCTGCTGGAAGTTTATTCCAAGCATCAACTACCCTTTCAGTAAAATAATTATTTCTAAAGCCTCATACACACGATCGGACTTTGTACCAACCTTCCCGTGGATTTTTGTACAAAGGGCGTTGGCCGTAAACTAATTAAGCATACACACGGCAGGACTTTTTCGGCAACAAACACGAACGTACTGACGTTTCAACGCACTGACGACACTTCATAAAGAGGACGTTCAATTCTCCGGCGCCACCCTTTGGTCAACTTCTGTATTGTTGTCTGATCTTTACATTGGTTCTGAGCATGCGTGTTCGGACTTTGCTCCATCGGACTTTTGTTGCCGGAAACTTTGTCCGTTCGCCAACAAAAGTCAGATGAAAACCGAAAAAGTTTGTCCGATGGAGCGTACACATGGTCGGATGTTGCCTTAAAACAGCTAATTTGCATATTTGTTGTCAAAAAGTCCGATCGTGTGTTCGGGGCTTAAGAATAGTTTTGAACTTTCCTCCAGCTAGTTGGAGGTCATGTCCCCGTGTTCTTGATTTTGGTTTCATATTAAAAAAAAACTGTCTTCCTGATCCTTATTTACCCCCTTGATGCATTTAAAGGGTTCAGTCATTTCTAAATATATCAAATGTAATTGTTAATATAAAAAAGAGCCTTAAAGGCAGATACAGTACAAAATAAAAAACTAGTGTCAATCATCTCTGACTTCGCCCACATCATATTAATGTACATAAAAACACACATTTGATTTTCAATAAAGATTTGTTGGGAGCTGTAAAACAGTTATTTGATATTTATAATCTAATTTGAATTGCTCTTCTGAAACAGGTTTTTTTTAGTCATGTGATTTGTCAGAATAGAAGCCCCTCCCACGAAGATCTTTCCCTGCAGATGCCAAAGGACTATTTATTGAGTTATATGAATGAATTACGGCAATTAAGACTTCTCCGTTTAGTATCACTTTAAAGGAAAAGGGGTGAAGGCCAGCTTTAAAGTGGAGCTTAACCCAAAAGGGGAAGCTCCGCTTGTCTGCCTCCTCCGCTGCCACATTTGGCACCTTTTGTGGGGGAGAGCGGGTACCTGGCTGCATATTATGGGCACAAAGGCTGCAATTGATGGAGCACAGTTGGCTCCATATGATGGGCGCAGTTGGCTGCATATGATGGACACAGTGGCTGCATATGATGGGCGCAGTGGCTGCATATGATGGGCACAGTTGGCTGCATATGATGGGCACAGTTGGCTGCATATGATGGGCACAGTTGGCTGCATATGATGGGCACAGTTGGCTGCATATGATGGGCACAGGTGGCTGCATATGATGGGCACAGGTGGCTGCTTTTGCTAGGCACAGTTGGCTGCATATGATGGACACAGTGGCTGCATATGATGGGCACAGTGGCTGCATATGATGGGCACAGTTGGCTGCATATGATGGGCACAGTTGGCTGCACATGATGGGCACAGGTGGCTGCTTTTGCTAGGCACAGAGTCTGCATATGGTAGGCACAGTTGGCTGCATATGATGGGCACAGAGTCTGCATATGACGGGCAGAGTGGCTGCATATGATGGGCACAGTGGCTGCATTTGCTGGGCACGGTGGTTGCATATGATGGGCACAGTTGGCTGCATATGACGTGCACAGTTGGCTGCATATGACGGGCACAGTTGGCTGCATATGATAGGCACAGTGGCTGCAATTGATGTTTTTGTTTCAGTATTTTTCAGAATTTTTCAGTTCGTTTGTGCCCCCCCCCCTAAAAATTTTGAGCACCAGCCGTCACTGCCTTTAACAGCCAGTGCAAATATACATATCTGCTGGAGAGGCAATAAATATTATTTACTAATTCAATTAGTTCTCTGTTCTGCCATGCAACATCAAAGACACCGGAGAGGAGGACTTCGGTTTTGATGTCAGAGAGTGAGATGGGAACGGAATACCTAAGAAGTATCCACCTAAAACTCTGGCCAAGGCTCGTCTCTTTGCTTTGTATTTGGGTACAAATAGTTAAGGTGTTTGTTGTTGTTGTGTGTGTCTAAAAACAGTCTGGGCCCTTGTAACGGTCTGGAAACCACAGTGTGAGATGATACTTCAACCACTGAAAACCAGCAACGAGGAGATTTCAAGGTCACTTCCTCATTAAAGCCGACACGTTACTTTGACAACACAAAGAGAGCGAACATCACGGCCTTAGTTTATAGGGCTCTGCTCTCTGACCTCATCTTGCTTGCTAATGCAGCTCGTGGCTCGGTAAGTCTTTCTCTGACATTGGCCAAGTACAAACAAGGATCGGAATGACTGTGGAACAAACAAGGGCCATCAATCAACGTAAACCAAGACCAGTCCTCAGCGCTAACCGCCGGTTATTCAAGGGAACACATTTGCATCCTAAACTATCTCTATTATTATTATTAATTTCAAAGAGTTATGGGGCAGAGAGACACGAGAACTCCCAATCAGCAGAAATTGTTCTAAAAAACCTTGAGAGGCTTATGCTACGCGGAGGTGATTTAGCACATTATGTGGAAATGTCACACCGAATTCACATGCAATTAATCTATTTTTCACTTGTGCTTTGCTGAAACGACGTAACCCTTTGAATAATGAATACAGCCCATAAAGGGTTTCATATTTTTTTCATTGTTTCAAAGCATTTTTCATTTTTTCTCTACAGGGTAGAAGTGCTGATCTGGAGTAGACAGGGTCCAACCAACAAATTTGGAATGGTCCCAATGGAGGATGGACAGAATATATTTTATGCAAAGCACACTTTCCATGTGAAGCTATTTTAATAATTCATATCATGGATGGATTTCATTATATGGAAGTAAGTGAAGGCAATATACTGTTTTAGACATAAGAGGAGCGTGATCTGACAGCACCACCGTAACATGCCTCTATTCCTAAGTTATACATGCATGCAAAAATTCTGGTCCTGGGACTTTAACCACTAGCCGACCAGCCACTGTCATTCTACTGCGGCAGGTCGGCTCTCCTGCGCAAATTCCCGTAGCTGTACGTCGGGCCTTTAAACAGCTATAGCAGGTGTGCCTGCTAAACGGCGGGGGAACCCAATGTGCGTGGCCTATAGTGCAGGTGGTGTACTGTGTACATCGCCTGCACTGTATTAGCAACTGTACTACGGCTGCACTGTATTTTATACTGTTTACACCACCAGAAGTGTAGTAGAAACTGTACACACTGTATTAGATACTGTGTACATCACCAGAAAAGTAGTAGAAACTGTACTACAGCTGCACTGTATTGTGTACTGTGTACACCACCAGAAGTGTAGTAGAAACTGTACATACTGTATTAGATACTGTGTACACCACCTGCACTGTATTAACAACTGTACTACGGCTGCACTGTATTGTGTCCTGTGTACACCACCAGAAGTGTAGTAGAAACTGTACACACTGTATTTTATACTGAGTACAACACCAGAAGTGTAGTAGAAACTGTACACACTGTATTAGATACTGTGTACACCACCAGAAAAGTAGTAGAAATTGTACTATGGCTGCACTGTATTGTGTACACCACCAGAAGTGTAGTAGAAACTGTACACACTGTATTAGATACTGTGTACACTGCCTGCACTGTATTAGCAACTGTACTATGTCTGCACTATATTTTATACTGTGTACACCATCAGAAGTGTAATAGAAACTGTACACACTGCATGATACTATGTACACTGTCTGCACTGCATTAACAACTGTACTACGGCTGCACTGTATTGTGTCCTGTGTACACCACCAGAAGTGTAGTAGAAACTGTACACACTGTATTATATACTGTGTACACCGCCTGCAATGTATTAGCAACTGTATCATGGCTGCGCTGTATTTTATACTGTGTACACCGGCTGAAGTGTATTAGAAACCGTACACCATGGAATGCACTGTAGATATAGGCTACACTTGATGCAGAATATATATATATATATACTGTATATATATATATATACACACACACACACACACACACACATACACGAGACTGTGTATATATATATATATATATATATATATATATATATATATATATATATATATATATATATATATATATATCAAATACACTGCCACTAACTGAATAACCTGCCTGCTTAATCTAAATCAAGCTATCTCTCCGTCCACACCAACAGCACTACACAGGGCCGCCGTGTAGGCAGCATTATATAGTGTGGGGCGTGGACCTAGTCCCCTTGAGCCATGATTGGCCAAAGGCACCCTGCTTTTGGCCAATATGGCTCTCTTAGCAGAGGTCACTGGGATTGGCCAAAGCATGCAGGTTAGGTGCATGCTTTGGCCAATCATCATACAGCAATGCAATGCGATCTCACAGTGCATTATGGGGCGTTCCGAGGCACTCGAATTTGCCGCGAACACCCCATAATGTTCGCTCTTCCACGAACGGGCGAACATCAGATGTTCGAGTCGAACGTATGTTCGATCCGAAAGATTAAGCTCATCCCTAGTGGTGACCTTTTCTCTAGACCCCTAAAGCAGGCAGGGACTTTAAACCCTGTGAAGGGACATGGTTTTGTTGGCGGTAAGCCAAAGTTTTGCTTTGTACCAGAGGTTAATGGACAGCTTTGTTTGTTGCATGCTGAAAAAAAGTTTTTTTTTAAATCCATCTTTTTAGAAAAAAAAGAAGGTGATCCAGACTCCCCCAAATATCATACTGGGAACCGCTTTTTATTTTGTTGTTTTTTTTAGAGGGCAAATATAGGATGAATGCATGTACCCATCCTAGAGTGTCTTTGTCAAATCCCATGTGACACTTTATTAAATCAGCTCATAGATGAACTGTACAAATACTAGCAGATCAAAGATGTGTTGAAAAATTCTATTTATTTTATAATTTTGGTAGAAATTTTAAAAGCGGAATATGTTGCAAAATCTGGGTAATCTATTGGCAGCGTACATGTCCCAGCTGGATTGAGTATGTTATTAATGTACAGTATCCTGTTGCCATATATAATCAATGTCATGCCACAGTGACTGGGCATGAAATCACAGCAAAGAGTCTATCAGAAAATATAGGAGATGGGAAAAGCAGTGGAGCCGACTAATGGAAGAATTTACTTGCTGTCATTTGTCACCGAGGAGCTGTGTTGTGATTCTCGGATGCAGTAAAATAATGCTGCCTCTTCAAATTTAACATATTTATTTTGGATGACTAATGCCCGCTCTTTTTTTTTTTTTTACTATTAAGGATTATGGATATCACCCATGACAGCTTGCTACATTAAATATCAAATCCTGCACTTAGTCTCATAGTCCTAGCGTGTTTTATTAGCGGGAAATAAATGTAAAAATGGCGAAAACAAAAGAAACAACATGTCAAAATGATTGCCAATCAATATAGAAAAAAAATCTATGTCAAAAACTGCCAACAATAAGGCCCCGGTGGCTGAACACTACAAATACTTACATCTCCATCACTGGATTCTACTCCTGCGAAAACTATCCACATTCCTCTACATTAAAACAGCATCCTATGCTATGCTCAATAACCAAGGCCCCCCCCCCCAGAGTTCTTCTCATACGTACAGAATTGGACACGAGACCTGGGGGCCCCCATCAAATTAGAGGATTGGAGCAAAATCTGGTCTAGGGTTGCCAAATGTTCTATCAACACGAACACACTGGATTCTGCCTTCAAAGTTCTCTTTAGATAGTACTGAGTTCCAGCCAGGATAGCCTTAGCAAAGTTCGAACCATTCTGACCGATGTTTCCCGAGGTTGCGGCCAAGGAGATGATGTCTTACACATGTGGTGGTCATGCCCTAAATTGCTTTCCTTCTGGTCCAGAGTCTTCAGCCATCCCCATACACTATTTCACTTGATTATCCACAAGGAAGCTAGATATGCTCTGCTTCACTGTCCAATCCCAGGCCTTCATTCCCACCAACAACGGTTAGCCATGTTTTTCTTCCTGGTGGCCAAGCAAACTATAGCCAAGGCCTGGAAGAAGCCCTCAATCTCCATTCAGGAAGTTAAGGATCGCATGATTTTAATGCTAATTCATGAAAAGTTTGCCAGTATCCTTAACGACTCCCAGCCCAAATTTCTCAATCCGTGGGATCCTTGGCTTCAGTATGCCCTACCTTCCTTGGACTCGGCAAGCCTAACGTTCCTTTAACCCTTTTTCTTTTGACTTCATCAGAGTGAGTCCAAGCTTCATGGGGGGGGGGGGGGGGGGGGTTGTTACCCTCAGTCCTCTCCCTTCCTCCCATAATATCCCTTTTGTGTCCCCTTTTACCAACACTTATCCCCATTTCCCCTGTCTCTTTAACTCCTGCTATCCCCATGCATTCCTTGTAGTATATGCTGCTGACTTTCACTACTTGTGCGATGAAACTACTCTGCTGCATCTACAATACCTGACTTGATTTAATGCCTTTTAATGCTATAGCCCCTGAAAGGGCGTAACAGTTGTTATCATTTTCCCTTTTTTGAAAATCTCAATAAAAACCTTAAATGGGAAAAAAAAATGCCATCAATATGATCACAGTACTGCCAAAATCACTTTTGAACTACAAACCTTTCAACTCTTTTTACTAAGTCAATAATCGGGTGAAATGGAAATGCCTGCTTGTAATGAAGGACAGCATAAGGATAAAGCTTGAATACTGAGCACTCTTGGGGGGGGGGGGGGGGGGGTTTGAGTGTTTGTGCTAGAAGGTGGTATTAAAAGGGGGGTGATTATTGCTAGAAGGGGGAGTGGTGATTTTTGGTGGGGGGGGGGGGAATTTGGAGGGAGGAATGCCCCTTGCAAAGTATACAGTCTATTTGACCTTTGAGTAAATTATCCCCGATACATCAGTAATACATTGACGTATTTACCACTGCATATATTACCTTCTAATACTGAAACAACTGAGAACGAAGTATTACACATTGGGGTTTATTTACTAAAGCTAGAGAGGGCCAAATTAGTCACATGTCTGCATAGAAACCAATCAGCTTCTGTCAGGGCTGGGCTCAGCCCTTCCTTCTCTGAGCTGGCCGCTCAGCTGTCAGCTCCTATCTCCCCACAGTTACTCAGCTGTTGATGATCCTGCTCGTCAGTCCTGCCTACTTAAGCCGTCCAGTCCAGAGGATCTCTGCCTTCACCTTGGTCAACATCACAGAGACTCTCTCCTGCGATCCTGTTCAAGACTTGCTTTGCTGACATCCCTTCTGGCTCCAGATCCTGCTTGCTGTTCCACTACATTGATCTCGGACTTCTGGCTTGGCTGACTATCCATTCCGGTTACTGAACTTTGTTTTGACTACGTTTGTTCTTTTTACTTTTACTATTAAACAAGTGTGATTTGACTGTACTTCTGTCTCCGCCTGATTTCATGGTTTCTGATAGCTTCTAACCTCAGCTTGTTCAACTAAGCTTTGGCAATAAAACCTGGAAGCTGATCGGTTTCTATGCAGAATTGTGACTAAATTTGCCCTCTCTAGCTTTAGTAAATAAACCCCATTGTGTACTTAAATGTTGTTTATAAAGTATTACGCCTGACCAAAGATGAGCACTTTGTCCTCATTAAATAACTCTCAATAAAACAAGAGAGACAAGGCCTGCGTTGGCTTCTTTAACATTTCAACAAACCGGCACCCCGGGGTACGGCTGTTGTGAATTTTCTCCATTCTGTCAATATGTCAAGGGATCCCCCAGCACTCCACGCGGCTTTAAATTTTTAAACACTCGGATATTTGCCCAACTTTTAAAATCCTGGCTATGAATCATAAAAAAAATGGATGGAGGTGTTTACATTTATTATAGATAAACGCATTATACACAAGCAGCCAATTTTATTTTCAGGCACCAAATGCAACTGCATGACAAACAAATATATTAACTATAAAGTGAAAGAAGCTACAGTAAATCCATATTAATAAAAGAAACGCACTGAAAGGTTTTATAGATTGCATCAAAATCCCACAACTGCACAAATCTCACCAAAACAAAAAGAATTATGTAAAGCGCAAAATTAAAAACATGTCTCTATCTGTTGTCTCATTTGGTAGTAAAAAAAAAAAAAAAAAAGAAAAAAGAAAAGAAACAGCAAAAATAAAGACAAAAAAAAATCCTATAGTTTTTTCCCTTGCATTCTCCCATCTCAACATGTCTACATTGTTCATGGTGGAAGAGAGCCAGCCATAAATGGATATTGATTTATAAGCTTCAATTCTGAAGGGTCATTCAGTGTCCTTGGAGATAGTTTTCTAATTCTGAAGGGGGTGTTTCTGGACCCTCAAAACACATTGGCTGCTTCAATTTACATTTTTGTCACATTACACCCCAGGTATGAGCATTCTTGGCCTAGGGGATGATATATTAATGTTGGAGTATTCTCTTGGGTCAGCATTCTGTGTTGTCGTCGAAACCCTTAGCCGATGGTTCCAGTCAGCCCTATATATATGATTTTTTCTTGCTGATTAGGTGTCGTTTTTAGCCTTTTCCATGTCCATTCATTTACACACACTTTGCCTCTTTGAAATCTATAGTGCATAGAGTGGGTATGATGCTCTATTTCCTCTCTGTGGTGCACCAATGGCCCTCTTTGGGTCTGTAGTTGACTGTCCCTTGTCTGTTACCAATGACGTCTCAGAGGATCCTCTGCGTGGGTGCAACGCATCTATATTATGTAGTACTAAATGCGTTGAATAACAACTGACCATATTGACTAATTATTGCTATCTACTTAGGACTTCTAATCTGTTATTGTAATGTGACATACTCATATAATAGCGGTACGTTGTGGTATGGCAGTCTTTACAAGATGTATTGGTGGCGACCACCACTTCGGTGTTCTTATAGTGATGTATTTTAACTAACGATACAGGTTGGAATAAATGATTTTTTTATTAATTCTCTGATCTCATTTATCGGCACCTTAAAAGTCCCATGTTGTATGTTACAATGATTTCAATGTTTTAATATTTGGTAATGTGGTGTCCAATGTGATGCCCCATCAATCCCCCATTTTTACTCTGGAAGTTCATACACATAGACATGGGAGAAGCATCAGTCCAATAATGCGAAGGAACTACCACACTGTAGATATTACAAACTAGTAAAAGCTTTGCTTTATTCAGATCAAGCATGATGCCGTTCCCGCCTCCAAGAACAAGCATGCTGCCGTTCCCGCCTCCAAGAACAAGCATGCTGCCGTTCCCGCCTCCAAGAACGAGCATGCTGCCGTTCCCGCCTCCAAGAACGAGCATGCTGCCGTTCCCGCCTCCAAGAACAAGCATGATGCCGTTCCCGCCTCCAAGAACAAGCATGATGCCGTTCCCACCTCCAAGAACAAGCATGCTGCCATTCTCACCTCCAAGAACAAGCATGCTGCCGTTCCCACCTCCAAGAACAAGCATGCTGCCATTCCCACCTCCAAGATCAAGCATGCTGCCGTTCCCACCTCCAAGAACAAGCATGCTGCCATTCCCACCTCCAGACTGCCCACCTCTGACATGCCTCACCCCTATGATCCCAGTCTATTCTTTTTGTTTTGTTGAGATTTTGCAATAATAGGAATTTTATAAAATAAACATTCTAAGCACAAGAGATGTTGACGCGATTCAGCCAGGGTGGGCTTTAGTCATAAGTGGTTATGATTAAAGCCCACCCGGGCTGAAACCTGTCAACATCTTTTGTGCATTGGATGTTTTTTGTCCTGAGCCAGCTGCCTGGACAGAGGGATTTCAGAGAGTTTGGAGCATTGACAGATTTCTATTTGCTTGCAACACAAGAGAATCATACTATATTGCAGTTTTGTAAACAAAGACAATCACTTTCAGATTTACATCAGCTTTCTTTAACCATTTTAATTTGCTAGATTACCCTAAAGACACCATTGGGAAAAGAAATAAATAAAATTTACATCTAGCTATATAAACTCACCTATATGGGACGGAATTGCCCTCAAAAATGTGAGAAAATCTGGGCGCCTTGGGTGCAGGCTAGACATATTACGGTTTAAGTGGATAAGGTGGAGATGAAAGGGGTCTTGAACTGGGTGGTAATGAGCACTGGACTATACACGTGGTGGTGGACTACGGCATGATTCCTTCAAATGGTTCGCAAACTGTGGAATTTCCTATTTGAGACATGTTTTCTCTTTTTGCCTTCTCTCTCCCCTCCTCCTTCACCCTCTCTCTTCTTGTCTCCTCTCTTCATTCCCTCCCCTTCTTTTCTTTTCTTTTCTCTCTCTCCTTCGTCTACATGTCTACGCCCCTCCCCTCCTCTTTCTCTTCTACTCTATACTCGTTTGAGTAATGAACTAGTGGGGTATAGCTTATACAGGTATTGGTGTATCTTCAAGTGTAATGCAGAGATCACTGTTGATTATAGTTGGAAGACGAGATAAGGATGATTGTGGTTACTAGGATGCAACTGAAGTAATAACCAAGATGGATAATCTCAGAGAAACATAAATGTCATTGTTGATACTGTTACGAAGATATATCTATTATTGTGTTAACAATTGCTCTCATGTATAATGTTTAAGTGCTTCAATAAACATTCCTTCTGTTAAAAAGAAATTTACATCTAGACTGACCTTCCAGCGCCTCAGAGTCCAAAGTCTCCCCAAGCCGCTGTAGCAGCCTAGCCCGGGCTGCGTTCTTCTTGTGTTTTTTTCCTTCGTAGTGTTGCTGGGCCATCATCGGGTTGTTAAACCAAGCTCGACAAAGGTCACAGAATTTCCGTGATTCACTTCCAATATTGAAGCTCCACAAAGTGTCTTCTTCTTGGAGGGCGATCTCTGCTTGCTCAGGATTCTCCTGCACAGGTTCTGAGGAAATCACCAAAAAAATGGCTTATTGTATATTATACCAAACTAGTACAAAATAAAAGTAAAAAAAAAAAGATATATGGCATATACTCAATTGAAAGGATAACGTTTTTTTCATGGCATCGCTCGGTTTAACAGAGCCTCCTTCCAGAGTCTAGATCAGCCATTCTTAACCAGTTCTGGGGAACCCTAGGGTTCCTTCAGTGGTTGCTAGCGGTTCCTTGCCCTGTGGCTGACTGACCTCCCATTTGATGATGCCTGCAGAGTTCCAAGACCAGTGCCACTTGGAAAAAGCCAGTAGCATGACACTAAGGCTCAATCCACACTTGTATGACTCCAAAGTCATGTGACTTTGGAGTGCAACTTTGGATGGGTGCGACTAGGACACGACTATGGCTTTGACCGGTGATAGTGGACAACTATTGCACAACTGTTGCACTGTATAACATTCAGGTATGACATTCATGCAACTTTTGAGGGTTAACATTGAACTCTATGGCCCTCAAGTTGCATGAAAGATGGACCAAAGTAGTGCACAAACTACTTTGAAGTCACTGCAACTTGTCCATTAAGGGCGCATGGGCGCCGCCCCCCCCCTCACCCCCAACGTCCTTCGCCGCCTCCTCTATCCATTCAGGATACCGGAGCATGGATTCCAATGCTGAGGGGCTGTTTTGTTGAAGCACTGATTAGAACCAGAGGCTCAAATAGGCTTCAATATAGGGTGGACTTGGGTCGCAGCTCTGAGCCCACCCAGATGTGTTACAACAGTGAATCAATATTTGATGTTATAACACTGATCTTCCTCCCAGCAAATCAGGAAGCAGGGTTTGACGCCTAGGAGGAGGGGAAGGGACCAAACGGCGGAAGCCGCTGTGATGTAGAGAGGACACAAGAGCTGCTGCCCGCCGTCCATAGGAGCCCACAACCCGCCGCCCGTAGGAGCCCGCAACCCACCCATAGGAGCCCGCTGTCCGCCGTCCATAGCAGCCTGACCACCTGCAACCGATGGGGTAAGTGCCGGGGTAGGGGGGTGCCGCTGACCGACCGGGGGGGGTTATCTGCCACCCGCCCCTCTCCCCCCCAAAAAAAAAACACCAGCCGCCACGGTTCTAAAGTGTAAGTTGTTAACTGTATTATAATCATCATGGTATAGGTCCAGGAGGTGTGTGTATTGCCACATATGGTTTAATTTTTGCAGATCGAGCACCATAGAGTTTACTTCACGATGGTGCTGCCTGAATCATACCAACGTATTTTGCTATATTTATATCCTGATTGAAGGTTGGTATATTATCAGCATTTATGCTGTATTTCAAAAACTAGAAAACTAGAGCCGATAAAGGAAAAATTGGTGCCATTTTTGGAATCAGCAGGTGAAATATACCCAGGAACAGGTCTAACATTCGAGGCGCCAAAATGTGTGTTGGCCTGTGCTATCTTTGAAGCTATCTGCAAAAGCCGCATTCTGACCACTGCTGTAAGGGGCATTTCTGCCATTGAACCCTGATGAATTTGTGTTAGTAAGGGTTCCTCGAGATCTGAAAATTATTTTAGGGGTTCCTCTGATGTAAAAAGGTTAAGAAAACCTGGTCTAGATTTTGCCTTCAAATTAGTGGCACATGTATTTAGAAAAGCACCCCAAAACACGTGTTATGTTATAGATCATGTGGTATCATTTGCTTGCTTTTATTTGGCCCTTGGGGCATTATTTCCTCCACTGTTGCTGCCACTCTCCTCCTACTGACGCCAATGACAGGGCACTCTTTATTCCCACTGACAAACAATGGGACGCTATTCTTCCCAATGACACCAGTGATGGGGGACTATTCCTCCAACTGACACCAATGATGGGGCACTATTCCTCCAACTGATACTAATGATAGGCCACTATTCCTCCCACTGATACCAATGATGGGGCACTATTCCTCCAACTGACACCAATGATGGGGCACTATTCCTCCAACTGACACCAATGATGGGCCACTATTCCTTCCAATGACACCAGTGATGGGGCCCTATTCCTCCAACTGACACCAATGACAGGCAATATTCCTTCAACTAACACAAATGACGGGCACTATTCCTCCCACTGACACCAATAATTAGGCACTATTCCTCCCACTGACGCCAACAATGGGGAATTATTCCTCCCACTGACACCAATAATGGGAACTATTCCTTCCACTGACACCAAGGATGGGGAACACCGACACCGGGTCATTTTCTACTCCCACTGGCTGTCCAGTCCAGCCCCCCTAAAGCTTGAAGGACAGTAAACTAGCCCTTTGTTTGGAAAGTTTAGAGACCCTTGTTATAGATCATGATGCCATACTCATAGTTATTAATCATTTGATTACACAAATACCACACACACTGGAACTTTTTAAGTGATTTCTTTTGTGACCTTTATATAACAATACAAAATTTCAATTCACCCAACACAGTAGTTACTTTAATGTTCGGAATGAACATAAGATGGAATTGTAATTTAAAGTGGTAGTAAACCCACTTTTTAATCTTTTACCTACAGATAAGCCTGTAATACGGCTTACCTGTAGGTACTGTGAATATCTCAGAAGAAAAACAGAGTGCATGCAGCTGGTGACATCAACGACGCATGCGCTCTGAAAGTCCACAATACCGTGCCAGACCTTCAGATCCTGTGCCTTAAACGTTGGTTCCCGCGCGTATTTGCGGGAGTGATGTCATCATGCCCCCCACCAATCATGTACCTGGAGGCCGCGAACCTGGAAGGAAGACCGGGTGAAGATGGAAGCCCTCTCAGTGGTGACAGTGCGATGCTGGATGGCTTCGTTTTAGGCTGGGTTCATGCCGCAGCACGTTCCAGCTCACAGCAGGATTCCGGTGCGTCTCTTTTCACCATTTCAGGTCCAATTTCAGCCCGAATTTTGGGGTGAATTTGGACCCGAAACGAACCAAAAGACACGCAGGTCCCCAATTTGCACCGGAGCCGCTGCGGAGATGTGTGAACCGGCTCCATAGAGAGCCGGTTAAAATCTCCTGTTATGCGAATTGGATGTGGGGAAACCCACATCCAACTTGCAATAATGTGAACCCAGCCTTAAGGTAAGTCACTCATAATGTGCTGCCTTTGACTTTAGTATGATGAGCTACAGTACATTTAAGACCCCTTTCACACTGAGCCGCGGCCACGTTAGCACTAAAGCGGCGCTTGTTTCAGCGGCGCTTTAGCGCTGTTTAAGCGGCGATTTTCAGCTACTGGTGGGGCACTTTTAACCCCGTGTTGCGGCGCTTCCGAAAGCGCTTTTCAGGTGCTTTGGAACCACTTCCCATTCATTTCAATGGGCAGGGCATTTTGGGAACGCTGTATACAGCACTCCCAAACCGCCCCAAAGATGCTGCTTGCAGGACTTTTCCTAATGTCCTGCAAAGTGCACCGCCCCCAGTGTGAAAAGTCACACTGAAATGAATGGGAAGCAGTTTTTAGAGGCTATTTCTAGCGCTAAAACGCCGGAAAACCGCCTCAGTGTGAAAGGGGTCTAAGTTATGGATAAACATACTTTTCTCAGCCAATCAGATTCGCTGCTATGAATGCTGGGAGAAGCTATTTATTGGTAAGAAGTTGATGTTGGTCTTCCCGCACAGGCTGCGGTCCGGCTGGATGTGTATGGCTGCTAGGCCTGAAGCCTGCGGCCTATCTAGGTGGTCTCCTGGCTGCTAGGCCTATCCGAGGCCTATCCGGGTGTTCAAGTTTCTGTTGAGAAAAGTCTGCTAAAGATCTGGGAACAATTCTGAGAGGGATGGAGGAAAGACAGGGGAGACCCTTCATGAGCTGAAGGCTATGAAGTGGCTGGGAGAACTCATCCAAGGGAATCTGTGTATGACACTGTGAGTAAAGTTCAGTTACTAGAGGAGACAGCCTGTCCTACTGTTTAGTGGGATCTTTGAGATGAATTTAAACACCAGTTGCAAGCCAAGTCCTCTCATCCAACAAACTCATATGGAATGATGGTCAGGTGTCCACAAATTTGGGCCACAGTGACAATACTGGTGACAGTATTGACACTTTCCCAGCAATCTTTTCCTTATCCCTCATTCCCACAGGGTTCCTCCTCTCTGTGTGGCCGGTCCCCTGAAGCCATTTCTCTTGGTTGCAGGCACCTTGATGTCATCCTGCACCATGCATGATGGCCAACGTGAGGACACTTAGGACCTGCTTGTAGGTGTGGATGGGCTCACTGCCCGCAAAGGAGGAGAACTCGCATGGAGACTCTTTGATGCAGCAATGTATTTTAACGCAGCAATGTTGAGAAAGAACAGCAAACTCTGCGGACACAGCCACGCCGGACCGGATGCTTACAATAAACCAGGCACAGAGTAATGGTGCACACTGTAGATAGCAACCAAGAGAAGAGGTGGCTGGAAAGGAAGAAGGCAAGGGGGGCTTATAGCTCAGGAAGGCTACAGCTTGAGGCACAGCTACCATCCCTACCCTATCCCTCCTCCATAGGAACCTGACCCTGCACTAATCTGGCTGTCCCTAACCTACCCACTGTGCAGAATGCGTGTCAACTTCAGTGAGCCAGTGCTTTTTTATAAGCACTGCACTCACTACAGATGGCCACGAAGCTCATCCAGGGCAGCAGCGTCCAATCAGACAGCTGCTCACCTGATGACCCCTACGGAGGCCTAAGAGGAACATGCCCGCCACTCTCTCTACATGGTGGTTGCAGACAGGGAGGTCAAGCTACACCTGCCTACACGCTCAGAACCTGGAGCATCAGAGGGAAAAGGAGAGTGCTGGCCGCCGGGGGTGCAAGGGATAAGGTAAGTACATCTGTCTTTTAAAGGTACCCTAGACAAAAACAAGCATTTTACCCTTCCAGTGTAGGGGGAGCCACTCTGCAAGGGCAACATTGGAACATCTCCAGAGTTCAGCTTTAAAAGTCAAATTCCACATTCGAAGGTATAGCACCTTCACAGCAAAATTACAGATATACCGTGCCTTGAAAAAGTATTCACACCCCTTGAAATGTTCCACATTTTTGCATGTTACAACCAAAAACGTAAATGAATTTTTTTGGGATTTTATGTGATAGACCCACACAAAGTGGCACATTATTGTGAGGTGGAAGGGAAATGAATAATGGTTTTCATTTTTTTTTTCAAATAAATATATATAAAAAGTGTGGCGTGCATTTGTATAGCTCCCCCCTAAATCAATACTTTGTAGAACCGCCTTTCGCTGCAATTACAGCTGCAAGTCTTTTTGGGGATGTCTCTACCAGCTTTGCACATCTAGAGAGGGACATTTTTGCCCATTCTGCTTTGCAAAGTATCTCAAGCTCTGTCAGATTGGATGGAGAGTATCCGTGAACAGCACTTTTCAAGTCTTGCCACAGATTTTCAATTGGATTTAGGTCTGGACTTTGACTGGGCCATTCTAACACATGAATATGCTTTGATCTAAACCATTCCATTGTAGCTCTGGCTGTATGTTTCGGGTCGTTGTCCTGCTGGAAGGTGAACCTCCGCCCCAGTCTCAAGTCTTTTGCAGACTCTAACAAGTTTTCTTCTAAGATCGCCCTGTATTTGGCTCCATCCATCTTCCCATCAACTCTGACCAGCTTCCCTGTCCCTGCTGAAGAAAAGCATCCCCACAACATGATGCTGCCACCACCATGTTTCACAGTGGGGATGGAGTGTTCAGGGTGATGTGCAGTGTTAGTTTTCCGCCACACATAGCGTTTTGCTTTTAGGCCAAAAAGTTAAATGTTGGTCTCATCTGACCAGAGAACCTTCTTCCACATGTTTGCTGTGTCCTCCACATGGCTTCTCACAAACTGCAAACAGGACTTCTTATGGCTTTCTTTCTACAATGGCTTTCTTCTTGCAACTCTTCCAAAAAGGGCAGATTTGTGGAGAGCACGACTAATAGTTGTCCTGTGGACAGATTCTCCCACCTGAGCTGTGGATCTCTGCAGCTCCTCCAGGGTTACCATGGACCTCTTGGCTGCTCCTCTGATGAATGCTCTCCTTGCCCGGCCGGTCAGTTTAGGTGGACGGCCATGTCTTGGTAGGTTTGCAGTTGTGCCAATCTCTTTCCATTTTTCGATGATGGATTGAACAGAGCTCCATGAGATGTTTGAAGCTTGGGATATTTTTTTTTTTATAACCCAACCCGGCTTTAAACTTCTCCACAACTTTATCCCTGACCTGTCTGGTGTGTTCCTTGGCCTTCATGATGCTATTTGTTCACTAAGGTTTTCTAACAAACCTCTGGGGGCTTCACAGAATAGCTGTATTTATACTGAGATTAAACTACACACAGGTGGACTCTACTTACTAGTTAGGTGACTTCTGAAGGCAATTGGTTCCACAAGATTTTCGTTAGGGGGTATCAGAGTAAAGGGGGTTGAATACAAATGCACGGCACACTTTTCAGATATTTATTTGTAAAAAAATGTGGAAAACCATTTATCATTTTCCTTCCACTTCACAATTATGTGCCACTTTGTGTTGGTTTATCACAAATAAACCCCAATAAAATACATTTAGGTTTTTGGTTGTTACGTAGTTATATAGTAGGTGAGGTCGAAAAAAGACACAAGTCCATCAAGTCCAATCTATGTGTGTGATTATATGTCCGTATTACATTGTATAACTCTGTATGTTGTGGTCATTCAGGTGCCTATCTAGTTTTTTTAAACTATTGATGTTCCCCGCTGAGACCACCGACTGTATTGTAACATGACAAAATGTGGAAAACATCAAGGGGTATTAATACTTTTTCAAGGCACTGTACAGTAGGCTCAGAAGGGTAACCTGGAAACTCTGGCATTTTCTAAGATGATTGTATTTGTAGGTTTATGTGAGCCCCGTAACCATTTAACCTCATACAAACCTGCTTTTATAAATCGGCCAAGCTGATGCTAGGTCTTAAAATGTTACTATGTTGATCAAATCACCGGTACAAATCTTCCATTACTGCCACCTAAACTTGGTCACATAAAAGCCACGATTGCTTAGAAGTCCCCATTCAGCCATGTAAAGTATATACAGGGCATAAAACAATCCCATGAAATCAGGCTGGATTTAGCATTCATGGTTCCCCTGACATACATAAAAAAAAAAAAAAAGAAATGTCCTTTTCACACAAGTTCCACCTGATTTCACACCAAATGCGCTACACGAATGGAGCTGTGAGAATGACATGACCGGAGCTGTGAAAATGTAAAACCGGAATGGGAAACAGGAAGGTTCTCCGAGATCTCTGAGAGCGTACAATTCTATAGTCTGATAGATGCGTCTCTCTGTTTCATGTTCCTGCTTATGCAAAGAAACCGCTGTGCAAGAGCATGAAAGCCCGAGGTAAGTGTCTCTCATAAGAAGTAATGAGAATATATTCTCTATAGGACAAAATAGAAACAAAAAAAAGAGAAATAAAAAAGGACAACGGAGGGTAATGCTCCACTTCCAGCGGGTGCAAGCCCGGCCCGCCATTGTAACAGACCAGAGAATAAGAAGAGATGGCCGCACACCGCAACGGGATACTGTGTATTGCTTCTTTATTCTGAAAATGGCTAAACGGCACAGGAAGTTAACGCATTTCACATAATAGAATGCATAATCAACACGAAATATATCGCTATTAGCACTACGTTGTGTGAAACGCGTCAACATCCCTTGATTCCTGTGCTGTTTTACCTGTCATTCTTGGAATAAAGAAGTCAATTGTGTGAGAAAAAAAAATGATATAAATGTAATTTGGGTACAGCGTTGCATAGATGCATAATTGCCAGTTAACCACTTGCCGACCACCCGCCGTCATTATCCGGCGGTTGTTTGAAGATAGCTGCCATAACCCCTGGTATCTTTCACTTATACTTATACTTTATACTCATACTTTATCTTATACTTTATAGTCATACTTTATACTTTCACTTATACTTATACTTTATACTTTCACTTATACTTATACTCATACTTTATACTTTCACTTATACTTATACTTTATACTCATACTTTATACTTTCACTTATACTTATACTTATACTTTATACTCATACTTTATACTTTCACTTATATTTTCACTTATACTTATACTCATACTTTATACTTTCACTTATACTTATACTTTAGGCCCCTTTCACACCATCAGACCGTTCAGGTCCGCCTGTCAGTTTTGACGGCGGACCTGAACGGGCGCTCCATGTTAGTCTATGGAGCGTCGGATGTCAGCGGAGACATGTCCGCTGACATCCGACCCGGTCCGATCCGCTGAAGAGCAGACGGATGGCCCTACGTCCAGGTCCGTCGCTGGCGGATCGGATCGGGGGAGATCTGACGAAAACGGACACGCTGTCCGTTTTCGTCCGATCCCTCCATAGGCGGCAGCGGCACCTGACAAGCCCCTCCCCGCTCAGTGAGCAGAGAGGGACCTGTCATCCGCCGGCTCAGCGGAGATCAGCGGACAGATCTCCCGCTGAGCCGGCGGCCCGAGGCGGGCTCCGTAAAAACGGAGTCCGCCTCATGTGAAAGGGGCCTAATACTCACACTTTCACTTATACTCATACTTTCACTTATACTTATACTTATACTTTATACTTTCACTTATACTTATACTTTATACTCATACTTTCACTTATACTTATACTTTATACTTTCACTTATACTTTCACTTATACTTTATACTTTCACTTATACTTTATACTTTCACTTATACTTATACTTTATACTTATACTTTATACTTTCACTTATACTTATACTTTATACTTTCACTTTATACTTTATACTTTCACTTATACTTATACTTTATACTTTCACTTATACTTATACTTTATACTCACACTTTATACTTTCACTTATACTTATACTTTATACTTTCACTTATACTTTATACTTTCACTTATACTTTATACTTTCACTTATACTTATACTTTATACTCACACTTTATAATCATACTTTCACTTATACTTATACTTTATACTTTCACTTATACTTATACTCATACTTTATACTTTCACTTATACTTTATACTTTCACTTATACTTATACTCATACTTTATACTTTCACTTATACTTATACTTTATACTTTCACTTATACTTTCACTTATACTTATACTTATACTTTCACTTATACTTATACTTTATACTCATACTTTCACTTATACTCATGCTTTATACTTTCACTTATACTTAATACTCATACTTTATACTTTCACTTATATTTTCACTTATACTTATACTTAATACTCATACTTTATACTTTCACTTATACTTCAGCTGGCGGTCAGCTTTCAGCTAAAAGTGGTCTCAGCGGCGGATTCGCCGCAAGATAACTTTTATCGAGGGCCCCCCTCCTGCCGCACTCCGGTCATCTCCGCCGCTTACCGGAGACGGACGGTAGCGGTGGATACGATCAGGTCCTTCCTCCTCAACAGCCTGGAGCCAAGTGAGGCAATGATGGTCCCCACTCGGCTCCATAACAATGGAGGGCGGAAGCGACGTTAAACGTCACTTCCGCCCAATGGTCTTAAAGGGGAACTTTGTAAAAAAAAAACAAAAAAAATAACATTGAATTTTTTTATTTTTTTTTTATATTGCATTTTAGTGTAAATATGAGATGTGAGGTCTTTTTGACTCCAGATCTCACATTTAAGAGGTCCTGTCATGCTTTTTCCTATTACAAGGGATGTTTACATTCCCCGTAATAGGAATAAAAGTGACCCAAATTTTAATTTAATTTTAAAAAGACAGTGTAAAAAAAAAAAGTCAAATAAATAAATAAAATAAATAAAAAGTTAGTTGGAGCCTTTATTCTAGAGAATATTTGATATGACTTTCTCATGTATGCATTTACATTGAGAGCAATAATTTTAGCACTAGACCTCCTTTGTAACTCAAAACTGGTAACCTGTAGAAATTTTTAAACGTCGCCTATGGAGATTTTTAAGGGTAAAAATTTGTCGCCATTCCACGAGCGGGCGCAATTTTGAAGCGTGACATGTTGGGTATGAATTTACTCGGCGTAACATTATCTTTCACAATATAAAAAAAATAGTTGGGCTAACTTTACTGTTGTCTTATTTTTTAATTCAAAAAAGTGTATTTTTTCCCAAAAAATTGTGCTCGTGAGACCGCCGCGCAAATACGGTGTGACATAAAACTACTGCAACGACCGCCATTATTTTCTCTAGTGTCTAAGTTATTTTCTAGCAAAAAAAAAAAAATGATTTTAACTTGTAAACACCAAATCTCAAATCTCAAAACGAGGCTCTGTCCTTAAAGCGGAGTTCCACTGTTTTTTTTTTACTTTATTAAAAGTCAGCAGCTACAAAAAGTATAGCTGCTGACTTTTAATAAACAGACACTCACCTGTCCCACGGTCCAGCGATGCGGCCCCCCGAAGCCCCCGATCTCTCCCCCCTCCTCTCCGCCGGCGCTGACATTGTGAGTGTGGGAACCCGGCTGTGACAGTTTGCGGCTTCACAGCCAGGCGCGCATTGCGCATGCGCGAGCTGCCCACTGCGCATGCGCGAGCCACGCTCTGTCAATGGCCAGGCAATGTTCTGGGACCTGTCACGTGTCCCAGAACATTGCCGGGAATGAGGGGCCGACTAGGAATCACCTAGGTGGTTAGAAGCCCGGAATGAGGAAGTGGGACAGGAAGTCCCACTCCAAACCAGGTACCCAGCCCCCCCCAAAAAAATGACATGCCAATTGTGGCATGTCAGGGGGTGAGGAGTACTTAAAGCGGAAGTTCCATTTTCAGGTGGAACTCCGCTTTAAGTGGTTAAAGTAGCGCAGTGCTGAATAGCAAAAAATGGCCTGATCATAAAGAGGGGTAAAACCTTGCAGCGCTGAAGTGGTTAAACAAAACGTTTTTTTTTTGGACTAGGTAAAGTCATGTATAACCTGCTTTAAAGATATTAAAGTGGTATTAAAACCCAAAACGCCATATAATATATTGCAGCTTATCAATCATTGGATGTGGTGGCCGCATTATTATTATTATTTTTTCTATAGTCTTTTTATTCCCTGTTTTTTATCTGATATCTGGCCAGTAATCCCCCCCCGCCCCCCACTCTCTTATTAGAGTGCCCTTACTCTGGACAAGGAGCATCATTGTATGCACCCCTGTCAACAAAAGTATTAGGCAGATCCAGGGGCGGACTGACCATTCAGGCACTTGGGCACTGCCCGAGGGCCCCATGCCACTAAGGGGCCCCATCAGGGTTGCCAGCCTTAATAAAACCAGGGACAGTATGTAAAAATCTGTGTTTTCTAAAAAATCCCAAGATTATAGCTGCCCCGCCTCTCCAGTACCTTTTCAGTGTGTGTATGTGTATTCTGTGTGTGTATATTGTGTGTCTGTGTGTGTATACTGTATGTGTGTGTGTGTATACTGTGTGTGTGTATACTGTGTGGCCCCATAATCTATTACCTGGGGGCCCCATAATCTCCTATTGCCTGGGGGCCCCTATAATCTCCTATTGCCCGGGGGCCCCATAATCTTCTTCTATTGCCCGGGGGCCCCATAATCTCCTATTGCCCGGGGGCCCCATGAGTTGTCAGTCCGCCCCTGGGCGGATCACCGGATAAAAACAAAGGGAAGAAAAGGAAAAAGAAAAGAAAAGGGAAGAAAGCTCAAAAAATCAAAACAATTGAGGCCATTGCATCTAAGAACGGTGCATTGAGGAGGTTTGTATTATACCCGATGAGTGGTACAAGCCCGCTGCTTCCCTATTGGCTTATTCTCTAACTCAGAGGTCTTCAAACCACGGCCCGTGGGCCACATCCAGTCCACTACAAGATTTTATTTTATCCAGCTAGAGTCAGTGGTATATCCTCAGAGCACACAGATTGAGGGTTCAGGTCAGCAGAGGCGGCCTATGGTCTCTGAGCTGAGGGGGGACTCTGATGGGGCCCCCGGATGTAAGGGGGACTCTGATGGTGATGTTGATGTAAGGGGAGGATCTGATTGAACCCTGATTTAAGGGGGAGCTCAGATCTAAAAATGGACTCTGATGAGGACCCTAATGCAAGGGGGAAATCTGATGAGGACCCTGATGTAAGAGGGAGGGGGGCTATGGTGTAAAGGGAATCTGATGGGGACCCTGATGTAAAGGGGGACTCTGATAAGGGCAGTGATGTAAGGGGGGGCTCTAAAGGGGACCCTAATGTAGAAAGAGGTTCTGATATAAGGGGAGGGGAGCGCTGATGGAGACCGTTAAGTAAGGGGGTAATCTGCTGGGGACCTTGATGTAAGGGGACAATCTGATGGGGACCCTAATGTAAAGAGGGATTTGATAGGGATCCTGATGTAAGGAGGGGCTTTGAAGGGGACCCTGATGTAAAGGGGGCTCTGATAGGGATCCTGATGTAAGAAGGCGTTCTGATATAGGTCTTTGATGGAAACCTTGAAGTAGGGGGATAATCTGATAATCTGCCTTCTAATAAGCACATATCCATGCTATCAAGTCCCTCTGCTGTTCTCTCCCTCCCCCCTCTCTCCACACACTTGTTCACCTCCCTTGCTATTTCCTCCTTGTCTCCTCCACTCTCCACCCCCTATTCTGTCATCATGTTCCTCAACACTGTCCACCCCTCCCACGGTTCCCTTAAGCCTAATACGAGGTAGGCGGAGCCAATGATGCAATTGGCCCGCCCGCCCGCCCTTCTTATACCTCTTCCGAAATTAATGGACGCTATGCCTGATGAAGGAGCACGCATGCTCTGAACGCGTGCACGCCCCCAGCGTCACTGATACCCGGGAAATACAACTTAACAGACGATCCACGCTGTGCCTGTCTCAACCCAGCCTGTGACACTGGTTACTACCTGCGCCGTCAGACGGGACAAGGAGACAAGTGCAACACACTCCAGCTTTCAGGATCGCCCCCTGTGGAGCCCTGCTGCCCACCACACACCTTCCCGGATGGATTTTTTACTTGATGTGCCTGTATCTACCTTACTCTGAGTGAGTGCATTTTAACCTGTAATAAATGTTTATGCTACAGTACTGCACTTAGGTCGGCGCTGCTTTTCTTCCTGGATAATCTAATAGGGACCATGATGTAAAGGAGACTGTGAGAAGGATCCTGATGTAAGGACTCCGATGGGGACCCTAATGTAAAGGGGGCTCAGATGTATGGAGGCCTCTGATGGGAACCCCCGATGTAAGCAGGGGATCCTATACAAGGAGCACTCTGATGTGGACCCTGATGTAAAGGGCACTGTGAAGAGGACCCTGATATAAGGGAAGACTCCGATGGGGACCCTGATGCAAAGGGGAAGATCGGATGGGGACCCTGATGTAAAGGGGGCTCTGATAGGCATCCTGATGTAAGGGGGAACTCTAATGGGGACCCTGATGTAAGGAGGCGTTCTGATATAAGAGGTCTTTGATGGAAACCTTGATGTAAGGGGGTAATCTGATAGGGACCATGATGCAGGGACTCAGATGAGGACCCTGATGTAAAGGGGGCTCTGATTTATGGAGGACTCTGATGAGGACCTCGATGTAAAGGGGGCTCTGATAGGGATCCTGATGTAAGAGGCGACTCCGATGGGGACCTTTATGTAAGGGGGGTAATATGATGGGGACCCTAATGTAAAGGGGGATCTGACAGGGATCCTGATGGAAAGAGTACTCTGATGGGGACCCTGATATACAGGGGGGCCCTGACTGGGACCCTGATGTAAAATGGGGGCTCTGATTTGGACCCAGATATAAAGCAGGGCTCTGATGGGGCCCCTGATGTAAGCGGGGGGGGGGGGGTCTGATGTAAAGGGGGACTCTGATGTTAGGGGCACTCTGATGGGGATTTTTTTCCCGCAAACATCTGTAAAATATACAACGTGGCCCTTGACCTGAAATGTTCAGAGACCCCATCTTTAACTGATCGCAGATGAGAAATATTTGTTACACAGTGATATCGCATTTATGAATGCGTAACAAAATTTGAATTTTTACCAGGAAAATTCCACACTTGCCCCCCTGACAGCCAATCAACGTGATCTACAGCTACATTTACCGGGAGTGGAGGAGAAGAGTCCACCGATGAACCCCTATCAATACGAAGCGGTGAACGGGCCGTTTGGTCGGCGTACAGAAAGTTCCCCCCCCCCCCCCCCCCCGATAAATGAATCTCCGACTCGCTGCCATTTATCTTCCTGAGACACTAAAGGCCGCGTCTTCAGAAAAATTCCTAGATAAATGTGTTATTAATGCACCAGGGCCTGGAAGTCTTAGAAAACCTCTCATCTCCAATTCAGAGATTTCCATTACGTAAATCTCCTTCATCCGCCTCTCGGAGGATCGCCTTGATTATTTATGATTTGATGCCGAGTCACAGAATGTAAAACAAAAAAAAAACACAGAGCGCTACCGCCACAAATATCCCTCCAGGACACAGGCAGACTGACGGCAGATGAAGAAATTCCCCCCAAAACTGCGGGGGGGGGGGGGTGTACCTTCATCTCTTATTTCTGAATGTGCGGAGCTCGCTATGTAAGCTTTGCTCATAGTTCTGGCAAAAAAAAAAAAATATCAGAACAAGGTTTAGATAAAGAACATCAGAACAGAAACAGGGGACCAATCATAAAGCTGGACGCTGCGTGTTTCGCACTCTCGGCATTAAGGGCTTCATTGCGCCTGCTTATTCCACTACCTGTGTGTGGCGGCAACCAGGTGAGGAGTACAAAGACAAGTGTGTCTTGCCTACAGTCAAGCATGGTGGTGGGAGTGCCATGGTCTGGGGCTGCATGAGTGCTGCCGGCACTGGGGAGATACATATCTTTGAGGGAACCATGAATGCCAACATGTACTGTGATATACTGACGCAGAGCATGATCCCCTCCCTAAACCTCATTTGCCACAGTGTTGCCCAATTAAACAGAGCATTGAGGTCACCCTGTAAGTTTGAGACATCCTGTAAGGACGTTATTCAACTGCATTGCTTGGTTTCATCTGCAAAGACTGAAATGGTACCTTTAATTCCAGACCCGATATCATTTATAAATATATTAAAAAGTAAAAGGACCCAACACAGAACCTTGGGATACACCACTAGTAAGCTTGGACCATTCAGAGTAACAATCATTAACCACAATGTCCCACATTAATCACTTGCCGTCCGGATCACGCCGATATACGTCGGCAGAATGGCTCTGCTGGGCGAAACCCTGGGTACGTTTAAGTTTAAGAGCCGGCAGAGAGGGGGGGCACTGCACAGCGGGGTACCTGATGCGCGTGGCCAGTGGGCGCGATCGCACACGGCTACCCGCATAAGCGCAAGCACAGGGATTTGTGTGTGTAAACAAACAAAACCCCTGTTCTGTCAGCCCCGGTTCACACTGAGGCAGCGCGACTTGCAGCGCGACTGCCTCAGGCGACCTGGACACAACAGGGGCGGCGACTTGCAAAACGACTTCTATATAGAAGTCTATGCAAGTCGCCTCAAGTCGCCCCCAAAGTAGCACAGGAACCTTTTTCTAAGTCGGAGCGACTGAACGGTTCCATTGTACAGAACGGGACGCTACTTGTCAGGCGGCTAGGTCGCCTGACAAGTCGTCCTAGTGTGAACTGACCCTCAGGGGAGAGGAGACATATTATTTGTTCCTACTAAGTAGGAACAACGATACGTCTCCTTCCCCAGTCAGTCCCCTCCCCACACAGTTAGAAACACTAACTAGTTAACACAGTTAACCCCTTAATCGCCCCCCTAGTTTAAACCCCTTCCCTGCCAGTGACATTTACACAGCAATCAGTGCATTTTTATAACACTGATCGCTGTATAAATGTCAATGGTCCCAAAAATGTGTCAAAAAAGTGTCCGATCTGTCCGCCGCAATGTCACAGCACCGCTAAAAATCGCAGATCACCGCCATTACTAGTAAAAAAAAAATAATAATAGCAAAGATGCCAAAAAATGCCATAAATATTTCCCATAGTTTGTAGACGCTATAACTTTTGCGCAAACCAATCAATATACGCTTATTGCAATTTTTTTTTACCAAAAATATTTAGAAGATTATATATTGGCCAAATCTGATGAAGGGATTTGTTTTTTAAAAATATTTTTTGGGATATTTATTATAGCAAAAAGTAAAAAATATTGGCTTTTTTTTCAAAACTGTCGCTCTTTTTTTGTTTATAGCGCAAAAAATAAAAACCACAGAGGTGATCAAATACCACCAAAAGAAAGCTCTATTTGTGGGAAAAAAAGGACGCAAATTTATTTTGGGTACAGCATTACATGGTTGTGCAATTGTCAATAAAAGTGACACAGTGCCAAATTGTATAAAGTGCTCTAGTCGGGAAGGGGGTAAAATCTTCCGGGGCTGAAGCGGTTAAACAATGCCCCAATGTCTTTAGTGTCAGAAGAAGGAATTGTGACCGATTGTTGGTGTCAGTGGAAGGAAATACGTCACATTGTTGGTGTCAGTGGAAGGAAATATGTCTAATTGTTGGTGTCAGTGGGAGGAATAGTGTCCTATTGTTGGTGTCAGTGGCAGGCATTTTCCCCTATTGTTGGTGTCCGTAGCAGGAAAAATGCCTCAAGGGCCAGATAAAAGCAAGGAAAGGGCTGCAGTTTGGAGACCACTGGTCTAAAGGTGAGTATGACTGTTTTTTTTTTTTTTAATTCCCAAACTTCTCTTTTAATACATTTACTTTACTACATATGGTTTGGGCTCAGTTTCTAAGTGTAGCCACACAGATCTGGTCATCTCTTCTGCAGATCCCTGACAGCCCCCTTACACTGGTGTTCAGTGAAGTGCCTAATTATGTTGGTGGCAAGTAAGGAAAAAGCTAAAGTTCAGGCTGAACTGTCACATTACCCCCTAATGCAGCTGCACTTAAAGAGTCTGCAACATTGTTGACCTAACATGTCCACCTGGCCATTTTTAGACAATGTTTTTGGCCATGTGGATATGGTAAGAACCTTAGTTCATTAGTCGCAAATGGCCTTTCCGTTACGTTGTGGTCAATGAAGAAAGATCCCCTTGATTGATGGTAAGATGGAGAAGGACTCCCTTTGTAGTCAGTAGGAAGAAAGTGACCTACATTAGTGGTCATTGGGTAGAATACTTCTTACACTGGAGGTCAGTGGGAAGAATGTTCCTTACATTGGTGATCAGTGGGAAGAATGTTCCTTACATTGGAGGTCAGTGAGAAGAATGTTCCTTACATTGGTGATCAGTGAGAAGAATGCTCCTTACATTGGTGATCAGTGAGAAGAATGTTCCTTACATTGGTGATCAGTGAGAAGAATGTTCCTTACATTGGTGATCAGTGGGAAGAATGTTCCTTACATTGGTGGTCAGTGGGAAGAATGTTCCTTACATTGGTGGTCAGTGGGAAGAATGTTCCTTACATTGGAGGTCAGTGGGAAGAATGTTCCTTACATTGGTGATCAGTGGGAAGAATGTTCCTTACATTGGTGATCAGTGAGAAGAATGTTCCTTACATTGGTGATCAGTGGAAAGAATGTTCCTTACATTGGTGATCAGTGAGAAGAATGTTCCTTACATTGGTGATCAGTGAGAAGAATGTTCCTTACATTGGTGATCAGTGAGAAGAATGTTCCTTACATTGGTGATCAGTGAGAAGAATGTTCCTTACATTGGTGATCAGTGAGAAGAATGTTCCTTACATTGGTGGTCAGTGAGAAGAATGTTCCTTACATTGGTGATCAGTGGAAAGAATGTTCCTTACATTGGTGATCAGTGAGAAGAATGTTCCTTACATTGGTGATCAGTGAGAAGAATGTTCCTTACATTGGTGATCAGTGGAAAGAATGTTCCTTACATTGGTGATCAGTGAGAAGAATGTTCCTTACATTGGTGATCAGTGAGAAGAATGTTCCTTACATTGGTGGTCAGTGAGAAGAATGTTCCTTACATTGGTGATCAGTGAGAAGAATGTTCCTTACATTGGTGATCAGTGGGAAGAATGTTCCTTACATTGGTGATCAGTGGGAAGAATGCTCCTTACATTGGTGATCAGTGGGAAGAATGTTCCTTACATTGGTGATCAGTGGGAAGAATGTTCCTTACATTGGTGATCAGTGAGAAGAATGTTCCTTACATTGGTGATCAGTGGGAAGAATGCTCCTTACATTGGTGATCAGTGAGAAGAATGTTCCTTACATTGGTGATCAGTGAGAAGAATGTTCCTTACATTGGTGGTCAGTGGGAAGAATGTGGATGAGGTAGTTCATGCTATAGAGAAGCTGGCTACCAAAAAATCGCCTGGGCCAGATGGGTTGACAGCAGAATTCTACAAGTGTTTTAAGTCCATTCTGGCTCCCTTTTTAGCAGAGGTTTATAACAGCTGTCTAGAAGAGGGTTCGCTCCCTCCCTCCATGAGGCAATCCGCTGTGATTCTTCTGTCAAAAGGTAAGGACCCCTCAATGATTGAGAACTGGCGCCCCATCAGTCTTCTCAATGTTGATAGAAAGATCCTGGCGAAGATTCTTTTTTGGCGCTTGTCGTCAGTAGCAGGCGATTTGTTGTCCAGTCATCAGCACTGCTCGGTCCAAGGTAGAAGTACCTTTTCAGCGGTTTTAGCTGTCCGGGAGGCTTTGGAACGATGCAGGGCTGCGGGATGGAGAAAGTACTTGCTGGCATTGGATCAGGCGAAGGCTTTTGATAGAGTCAATCACGAGTACCTGTATTTGCTACTTGGTAGATACGGCCTGCAGGGGAGGTTTATAGATTGGCTGAAGACATTATATAGAGGGGCTGAGAGCTTCCCACTGGTTAATGGTTGGGTTGGACGGCCTTTTGAGGTTGGCTCTGGTGTGCGCCAGGGATGTCCTCTGAGCCCCCTGTTATATGTATTCGCAATCGACCCCTTCATAAGAAGGCTAGAGAGTGGATCTTTGTGCGGGGTGCCTTTGGGCATTGCTGGTGTGCCGCCTCTGAAGGTCGTGGCCTATGCCGATGATGTGTCTGTTATTGTCTCTGGGACAGAGGAGGCGCAGGAGGTGGTCTCTATGATAGAGCAGTACACGGAGGCTTCTGGTTCTAAAGTCAACCATGAAAAGAGTGAAGTTTTCTGGATGGGTGAGGAGGGTGAAAGCTTCGAACTTCCGGATGCCTTCCCAGAGCCCCAGCAGGAAATTAAAGTGTTGGGCATCCAATTTGGTCCTGGTGACTATGGTCATCGAAATTGGGAAAGCAGGTTGGTGTGTGCCAATGTCAAAGTAGCAAGCTGGAAGAAATGGAAGCTTTCCTTGAGGGAAAGGGTTGACTTGATCAAAACGTACCTGGTCCCAATCTTTTTATATGTCAGCTTCGTCTGTATCTTGCCAGCATCTCTCTATGCAAGGGTGTACAGCTGTTTTTTCCAACTGTTATGGGGAAGTAGGCTGAACCTGATCAAACGCAATGTAACTTACCTGTCTAGGCGGGAGGGTGGCCTAGGAATGGTCAACCCAATAGTTTTCTTTTCTCTGCTCTTTTTAAAGTACAATCTTGGTAACATGCTAGCAGAGAACCCGCCGGGATGGGTGGGCATTTTTCAATCTTGTTTTAGGCCTTTTCTGCGATGCTGGGAAGATGGCGGGCCAGTGAAAAGTCTGAGAGTCCGACATGGCAAGCTCCCGGCTTATGTTGCCCCGTGTCTGAAAATACTTCGGCAGTGGCAGGTGACAGTGGAGGATATCAAGTCCCTCCCCAGGAAGCTTCTGGAGAAGAGGATTTTGAGCTCTGCTTTCAGTGTGTCACTGGCCTTAAGGGATTGCCCAGGCACTGTAATGAGGGAGGGGTTGCGTTTAATCAATTTAGAAAGAATTCCCTTGAAGTTTAGGGATCAAGCCTGGCTCGCTTTCCATGGAAGGCTCTATGTCAGAGGAAACTTGAAGCATCGCCCTGTGGATGATCGGGATTGTCCTAGAGCGGAGTGTGTTGGTAAAGTGGAGTCTATGGACCACTTTTTGCTGCAATGTCCCTTTAACATAGAGGTGTATAAAAGGGTGGGGAGGGCTCTAGGCATCCCCTTTTTCTATCGCATGAGTTATGCGGAGTGGGTGTACGGGGCATTCCCGACTTGCTGGGATTTTGATTTGGATACACTGTTTTTAGTTAGTATAGTTGTCCGTTACTTCACATGGAATGCACGGTGCCAGATTACCCTGCGGAAAAAAGTCCTCTCTGTTGAGGTGGTGGTGCACGATACTCTGGGTGAGGTTGGGAAAATTCGGGGTCTTGAGAGGGGCAGGGAGCCTCGGGCGGTCTGGAAAAGGGCGTGGAGGAATATCAGACCTGCCTTTGGTGAACTGCCCATCTCTGGGTGAGGTGCTCTTTTCTTTTTCTATTTCTTTCACTCCCTTAGTTTTTGTTGGTTAGTAGCTTCTTTTTGAAGAAGGGCTGCATGCATAATGGGTGCGGGTTTGTTTCTTGACCTCACAGTTTGGATGTCTGGTGTATTGGTGTGAGTTGTAGTGAGATTATCCCCAATAATGACATGTTCATGATGAGTTTTGTTTTTGCTGTAAAGTCATTATTTGTTTGAGAGCAGATTTGCTATATTTATTTTCATTTATGTAAATATGTATATTTATGTATATTATATATAGTGATTTTATGCTTATTGATTGCAAGACTTTTAATAAAGAAAAATTGGGAAGAATGTTCCTTACATTGGAGGTCAGTGGGAAGAATGTTCCCTACATTGGTGATCAGTGGGAAGAATGTTCCTTACATTGGTGATCAGTGAGAAGAATGTTCCTTACATTGGTGATCAGTGAGAAGAATGTTCCTTACATTGGTGATCAGTGAGAAGAATGCTCCTTACATTGGTGATCAGTGAGAAGAATGTCCCTTACATTGGTGATCAGTGAGAAGAATGTTCCTTACATTGGTGGTCAGTGAGAAGAATGTTCCTTACATTGGTGATCAGTGGAAAGAATGTTCCTTACATTGGTGATCAGTGAGAAGAATGTTCCTTACATTGGTGATCAGTGAGAAGAATGTTCCTTACATTGGTGATCAGTGGAAAGAATGTTCCTTACATTGGTGATCAGTGAGAAGAATGTTCCTTACATTGGTGATCAGTGAGAAGAATGTCCCCTACATTGGTGATCAGTGGGAAGAATGTTCCTTACATTGGTGATCAGTGAGAAGAATGTTCCTTACATTGGTGATCAGTGAGAAGAATGTTCCTTACATTGGTGATCAGTGGGAAGAATGTTCCTTACATTGGTGATCAGTGGGAAGAATGTTCCTTACATTGGTGATCAGTGGGAAGAATGTTCCTTACATTGGTGATCAGTGGGAAGAATGCTTCTTACATTGGTGATTAGTTGGAAGAATGTCCCTTACATTGGTGGTCAGTGGGAAGAATGTTCCTTAAAGATAGCTGAAAGATAACTGATGTCAGCAGTAACTTATCTGAGAGTCATAAATTGCTCAATGCTCAAGGACCTCTAACAACCTCTAGAGGAACCCTGGTTCAAAAAAGGTTGCTTTGCATGACGTTTCATCATGAAATGCTCTATGGCTATATTTCTCCTTTGTGACTTTAACTTTCATCCATTAACCACTCGAGGTTTGCCTGTTTCGAAGAGTACAGGATATTGGATGTAGTATCATCACTATATCTGATGGACTTTAGTGTTCACCATTCCTCCTGCAAGATAGTGGGCAGCTCATACACAACACCACTCTTGCCTTTATTTTAAGGGGAAACCAGAAACAAACGACAATGGTGAGCTTCTTATTTCTCAAGCTTGTTCAAGAATAACAATTTAAAACAACATGTAACAATATAAAATCCTCTTGTTCTCTTGCAAAAGAACGATTAATCCTTTGCATTGGGATTTTCTTACAGCGCGCAGTGTTCTTCACTGACAAATTTATTGCCATAAGAGACAATAGAAGAGACAATGAGTATTTCTTATTGACTGATTACTCACTTTTCAGACTGCATTGTGAAAAGTAAAATGTCTGCTTTTCAGCTATTGAACCTGATGTACTTATAAATATGACATTCCTTCTAAAAGCTTCAAGTTGCCCTCTTGATGCATCACATTTTTATTTTTTATACAAACCCCCCCTCCAAGGCTGATAACCTGAATATTTAGAATCTGTCACACTTTCAGGAAACTTTCCTGCGTAGCTTTAAAGTGTCGCTAAACCCACATCATAAAAAACTATCAATAAATGGTGTATTCCATGCTGTTTATACTCACTAAGTCATTATGAGAAACGTTTTCTGTACTCTGCAAAAAAAATGGTTGATCCTGCTGCTCTCTATCTCCCCCTTCTGTCCATGTTCTCAATTCAGCTGGGGATTTTGCAGCTGCGGTGGCAGCTCTGCATATGCTCAGTTTGCAGTGAGTTTCTATGCTGAGCATTTCCTCCCTACCACATCTGAGCAGCCCATGTGACTATAAAGTCACACATGTGGGGCGTATACACAGTGGTAAATGACACCCCACTACCACCTAAACACAATGGGGGTGGGATATTACGTGTAGATTGATGGAGGCTTCACCTCCCCATTATTCTAAGACACAAGCTGGAGGGCATGACACAGCCTGTGACTGGCAGAAATCCACCCACACCATGTTTTTGCCAAAATGAATAAAGATTTCATTTCAAATATATAATTGTATGCTAATGTAAAACAGTTTATTGGTATTACAGTAAAACCTTGGATTGCGAGCATAATTCGTTCCAGAAACATGCTTGTAATCCAAAGCACTCGTATATAAAAGCGAATTTCCCCATAAGAAATAATGGAAACTCAAATGATTTGTTCCACAACCATTTATTCGTTCAGTCCTTCAGTTTACAGTCCATATAAAAAGATTATTGCGATGTGACCAGGTTGTGTAACCATAAAATGTCCATCCACAAATGGAAGCCTCCACAAGGGGATTAGAAGCAAAATCCAGCAGGAGCTCCAGAGTATAAAAAAGAAGAGAGGCGCCTCTAAGTGTAGCAATATGTTGTACCTTCATTAAATGTAACCATATTGCTACACTTAGAGGCGCCTCTCTTCTCTTTTATACTCAGTTGTGATATGACGCTACTTGTATATCAAGACATCGCTTGTACTGTATATCAAATCAAAATTTATTTAAAAATTTTGCGTGTCAGCAAAACGCTCTCAAACCATGTTACTCTCAAACCACGGTTTTACTGTATTTATTTTTACTCTGTACGTCAAAGGCTGTTTTTTTTTTTTGACCATGTGACCAGCAGCAGAGGACTAGAATAGAAGCTTCTCCTGTTTATATTTCCCTGCAGACAGGCTGGGAGAGAGCCGGGTCATGTGACGGCTGTATTTCAATTAGGAAAAAAGGTACTTAGATGGGGTTTTATTTATTAAAATAATTACAGTGCCGTCATCCGCATACAAGGAATAGAAGGGAGAATGAAAATTAAACAGTGTGCGTTTAGTGTCACTTTAACCTTGCTATTGTGAAGCCTCTACTCAACATAGTTACAATACAGACCAATCCTAAAGTATAACTAAAGGCATTTTTTTTTAACAATACAATAGAAGATTACTTGAAAAAGCTCCTTTCATGTTTTGAGTACTGACTGTCTGCTGGCCGTCCCTTTCCACAACCTCCTGGATTCCCAGTGTAGCGCTACCACTGAAGTAGCCGCTGGGTAGAACGTCTCTGTATTGAGATGACACACTGTGAAGATGAAGATGAAGAAATGAACTCACAGCCTCTGCTGTGTCTGGCAGCAGATCTTCGTACTGATCCACCTGAGATGTATTAAAACTCCTTGCCTGATGCCTTTGACAAACGTACTTTCTATCTTGTTTCTGCTGAACTTTGAACTCTTTGCTCCTCCCATGAACTTCCTGTTTAAGCCGTGCCTTTGCACTTTACGTTTCCCAAATTATTGTGCTCTTCTCCAACCAATATCTTGCTCCTTTTGCTCCTGCTGCCGACTGTATCTTCACTACCACTTGTTACTGACCTTGGCTTGTTCCCTAACTATGCTTCTCCTTGATCCCAACCTGCAACCACTTGTTACCGACCTTTGGCTTGTTACTGACTAGGATTCTGCTTGATTCCTTCCTGTGATATCTGGTAATGGGACCCAGTTTGCTCAACCCCTGGTGGGCCAATCCTGAGGACCAGGACTTGGTAAAACGCAACTAAACCCATCTCCATCATAAGGAGCTCTGGTGAAAACCGGTTAGTGCTAAGACCCCCGCACCTTGGGTGAGCCCGCTTCTTCTGCCAGGGTGACTTACCGGTGTACTTATCCTGTTGGTCGGTGGGAGCCTCTCTATATGCTATAGCTACCGGTCTCCAAGCCTGACTGTTGAGCTCTGATGAAGGGACGCTCCCTTCGAAACGAGTCAGCTGGTAGTGATGCTTGTGTGTTCCTTCATGACCCTTGGAAGGTTTCGCTCATCATAGAACCGTATGCTGCTAGTTGGTGCATTTTTTACATTGCACCCTACTCTACTACTGCTTGTGAGTAATTTCTTTTTATCACTTTAATAAATACTTCTACAAAAGGTAATGCACATGGCTGGTGCGCCCTCTTTCTCTTTCTTTCTCGTTCTCAAAGCCTGACCCCTGACCGTGACACACACCTTGCTCATCCAGCACTTACGTCACACCTTCAAAGAATTTATTTGAACAGAAACAGCCTGGAGGGAGAACAACTAGTAAGGCAAAGTACCAACAGGCAAGAAAACAACATATTGCCCCAAAGAAAAAAATTGCTAAATACTCACAATTTCCTAACTAGCAATGTATGGCTAGTGAGTAAAGGCTTTTTGGAACAGCTAAACGTAGTATCAACAATCCAAATAGGAAAGGCAAATCAGCTTGCAAGGGGACAAACTCTTACTAGACCCGGGCTCACTCCCTGGTCCTCTGTATACTCATGTGGACTTTAATGGACAGAAAGAAAGGTTGTTGAGCTCACACTCCTTTTCCAGTTAAAGCAGACGTTCTCTCTCCTAAATATATATGTCAGTTCAGACTCAAAGGGTCTTCAATGCACACCTCATAACCTCCCAGCAAGTAGATTCTCAATCGCCAGCTCAAGATTCTGAGTGACAAGTCTGCCTCTGGGATTCTTGGAAGTAACGCTCAGCAGCAGTCACCATCAACGGGGCCCTGGTCTCACTCAGTTGCGGTCTCCAGCAGCGGGACTCCAGTCTCACTTGAAAGCGGTCACCAGCAGTAGAGTTCCTTATAGGTCCACAGCTCGGATGCCCATGCCCTCTCATGCGCCCACGCACAATGCACGTTTCTCCCGTCATCCCCTCTGAGAACTTGGAGAGGTAGGTAGAAAGGAGCACCTGATATACAGTAAATGCAAGTTGGAAGGTGAGTTTGAAGGCATTTATTGAAAATAACGGCAAGTATATCAAACCTTTGGCTTTGATACACTTATAGGGCGTACACACGGTCGGACTTTGTTCGGACATTCCGACAACAAAATCCTAGGATTTTTTCCGACGGATGTTGGCTCAAACTTGTTTTGTCTACACACGGTCGCACAAAGTTGTCGGAATTTCCGATCGTTCTAAACGCTGTGACGTAAAACACGTACGTCCGGACTATAAACGGGGCAGTGGCCAATAGCTTTCATCTCTTTATTTATTCTGAGCATGCGTGGCACTTTGTCCGTCGGATTTGTGTACACACGATCGGAATTTCCGACAACGGATTTTGTTGTCGGAAAATTTTATCTCCTGCTCTCCAACTTTGTGTGTCGGAAAATCCGATGGAAAATGTCCGATGGAGCCCACACACGGTCGGAATTTCCGACAACACGCTCCGATCTGACATTTTCCATCGGAAAATCCGACCGTGTGTACGGGGCATTACAGTATTTTTAGAGTTGCACCGATACCAGTTTTTTAAGACCGAATACTGATACTTTTCCTCAAGTACTCGCCCATACCGATTACCGATACCTATTTTTAAATGTTTTTTGTTATTTAAATAAATAAATAAATAATTTACAATTTTTTTGTAACCACTTAAGGCCCACCCACCGCATATATACTGCGGCAGGGCGGTCCTATTATGCAAAACAACGTACCCGTTCGTCGCTTCGTACATGAGTCACTGTGGGGTGCGCACAGTGGGGGAGCCGATGCGCGGGTCCAGCAGCCTCGATGTCCGCCGGGCACCCGCGATCGCTTCTTAGTGAGGCAGAATGGGAATCTGCCAGTGTAAACAAAGCAGATCCCTGTTCTGTCAGGGGAGTTCAGAGTGATCTTTGTTCCTAGTGATTTGGAACAGCGATCTCTTTGTACTCAAAGTCAGTCCCCCCCCACAGTTAGAAACACCTCCTAGGGAAACACTTAACCCCTTGATCGCCCCCTAGTGTCAACCCCTTACCTGCCAGTGTCATTTATACAGCGATCGGTGGCTATTTTTAGCTATTATCACTGTAATAATGACAATGGTCCCAAAAAAGTGTCAAAAGTGTCCGATCTGTCTGTCGAAATGTCGCTGTCCCGCTAAAAACCTATTTTGTAGACACTATAACTTTTGCGCAAAGCAATCAATGTATGCTTATTGCAATTTTTTTTACCAAAAATATGTAGAAGAATACATATTGGCCTAAACTGATGAAGATTTTTTTTTTGGGGATATTTATTATAGCAAAAAATTTTAAATATTGTTTTTTTCTAAATTGTCGGTCTTTTTTTGTTTATAGCGCAAAAAAATAAAAACTGCAGAGGTGATCCAATACCACCAAAAGAAAGCTCTGTTTGTGGGAAAAAATGGACATTAATTTTATTTGGGTACAACGTTGCACGACTATGCAATTGTCAGTTAAAGCGACGCAGTGCCGCATCGCAAAAAATTGCCTGGTCATTAAGGGGGTAAATACTTCCGGTCCTTAAGTGGTTAACACTGTACCTTTAACTATTTTTTTTGATCAATGTTATTGCCATTGCAAGGGATGAACAACATCCCTTGTAATAGCATGGGCAGTGACAGGTCCTCTTTATGAAGAGATCTGGGGTCTATTAGACCCCTAATCTCTCCTCTGGCCTTCAATGCAGCCGGTCTGATGGGTTGCTTCATTAGCCACTATATACAGAGGTGATGGTATATAGATGGGTAAGGTATATATGCAGAGGTGATGGTACATACAGTGGGGATGGAAAGTATTCAGATCCCCCTTAAATTTTTCACTCTTTGTTATATTGCAGCCATTTGCTAAAATCATTTAAGTTCATTTTTTTCCTCATTAATGTACACACAGCACCCCATATTGTACACACAGCACCCCATATTGTACACACAGCACCCCATATTGACAGAAAAACACAGAATTGTTGACATTTTTGCAGATTTATTAAAAAAGAAAAACTGAAATATCACATGGTCCTAAGTATTCAGACCCTTTGCTGTGACACTCATATATTTAACTCAGGTGCTGTCCATTTATTCTGATCATCCTTGAGATGGTTCTACACCTTCATTTGAGTCCAGCTGTGTTTGATTATACTGATTGGACTTGATTAGGAAAGCCACACACCTGTCTATAGAAAACCTTACAGCTCACAGTGCATGTCAGAGCAAATGAGAATCATGAGGTCAAAGGAACTGCCTGAAGAGCTCAGAGACAGAATTGTGGCAAGGCACAGATCTGGCCAAGGTTACAAAAAAAATTTCTGCTGCACTTAAGGTTCCTAAGAGCACAGTGGCCTCCATAATCCTTAAATGGACGACGTTTGGGACGACCAGAACCCTTCCTAGAGCTGGCCGTCCGGCCAAACTGAGCTATCAAGGAGAAGAGCCTTGGTGAGAGAGGTAAAGAAGAACCCAAAGATCACTGTGGCTGAGCTCCACAGATGCAGTCGGGAGATGGGAGAAAGTTGTAGAAAGTCAACCATCACTGCAGCCCTCCACCAGTCGGGGCTTTATGGCAGAGTGGCCCGACGGAAGCCTCTTCTCAGTGCAAGACACATGAAAGCCTGCATGGAGTTTGCTAAAAAAACAACTGAAGGACTCCAAGATGGTGGGAAATAAGATTCTCTGGTCTGATGAGACCAAGATAGAAACTTTTTGGCCTTAATTCTAAGCGGTATGTGTGGAGAAAACCAGTCACTGCTCATCACCTGTCCAATACAGTCCCAACAGTGAAGCATGGTGGTGGCAGCATCATGCTGTGGGGGTATTTTTTAGCTGCAGGGACAGGACGACTGGTTGCAATCAAGGGAAAGATGTATGCGGCCAAGTACAGGGATATCCTGGACGAAAACCTTCTCCAGAGTGCTCAGGACCTCAGACTGGGCCGAAGGTTTACCTTTCAACAAGACAATGACCCTAAGCACACAGCTAAAATAATGAAGGAGTGGCTTCACAACAACTCCGTGACTGTTCTTGAATGGCCCAGCCAGAGCCCTGACTTAAACCCAATTGAGCATCTCTGGAGAGACCTAAAAATGGCTGTCCACCAACGTTTACCATCCAACCTGACAGAACTGGAGAGGATCTGCAAGGAGGAATGGCAGAGGATCCCCAAAAAAAAACTTGTTGAATCTTCCCCAAAAAGACTCATGGCTGTATTAGATCAAAAGGGGCTTCTACTAAATACTGAGCAAAGGGTCTGGATACTTAGGACCATGTGATATCTCAGTTTTTCTTTTTTAATAAATCTGAAAAAATGTCAACAATTCTGTGTTTTTCTGTCAATATGGGGTGCTGTGTGTACAATATGGGGTGCTGTGTGTACAATAATGAGGAAAAAAAGTGAACTTAAATGATTTTAGCAAATGGCTGCAATATAACAAAGAGTGAAAAATTTAAGGGGGTCTGAATACTTTCTGTCCCCACTGTATATATGGGATGGTATGTAGATGGGGAGTGTCACAAGTGGGGGGCAGCAGGACAGGTGGGGGGCGGTGTCACAGGAGGGGGGCAGTGTCACAGGTGGGGTCAGTGTCACAGGTGGGGGGCACTGTCACAGATGGGGGGCAATGTCACAGGTGGGAGGCAGTGGGACAGGTAGGGGACAGTGTCACAGGTGGGGGCAGCAGGATAGGTGGGAGGCAGTGTCAAAGGTGGGGGGCAGTGTCACAGGTGGGGGGCAGTGTCACAGGTGGGGGGGCAGTGGGACAGGTAGGGGACAGTGTCACAGGTGGGGGGCAATGTCGCAGGTAGGTGGCAGTGCCGCAGGTGGGGGGCAGTGTCACACATACCTTGGGAAGCAGCAGTCCTCCCAGCTCTCACCTGTCCAGCAGTGCCAGGAGGGTTAGCTGAGCCTGTGTCCCATCTCTACCAGGCTTTCCGGAGGCAGCTGCAAGAAAGAGTGGGGGGGGGCTCCTCCACCTTGTCCTCCTCCTCCATGGGGCCCTCTGCTGGCACCAACTGGCCTCACCACCCCGCACAGCCCGGCGCACACTGTTGTACGTGACCGGAGCGGAGCCTGCCTGACAGCGAGCCCCGACCTGCACAGTGCGCACACATAAGAGTGCACTGCAAGTAACATAAAGACATGGATGAACGAGTTTGGGGTGGAAAAACCTGACTGGCCTGCACCGTGTTGAGTCCTGACCTCAACCCGATATAACACCTTTGGGATGAATTAGAGCGGAGACTGTGAGCCAGGCCTTCTAGTCCAACATCAGTGCTTGACCTCACAAATGCGCTTCTGGAAGAATGGTCAAACATTCCCATAGACACACTCCTAAACCTTGTGGACGGCCTTCCCAGAAGAGTTGAAGCTTTTATAGCTGCAAAGGGTGGACCAACCCAATATTACTCTCAATACGTTTGGTAATATAGTGTAAAATTAATACCTTTTATAGTGAAAATGGGGACATGGCCTTTGCTTTTCTCCTTTTGTCAGATAACAGAATGACAGGTTATTGTAAAAGTATCAGCACTCAGAAATACACAAATTAAAATGGCCTTCCTATAATAAAATGACAATTTAATCCACATATTATATGGGGCAAAGTGTGCACAGGGACCATTAACAATAGGATAATGCAGCTGTTAATAGCTGTAAAAAATCTGCAGTAAATTACAGAACGGTGCAGTCATTTAACATAACAGATGGCGCACACTTCGTATGGCAAAAAAAATAAATAATATCAGCATAATCTATTTCTAGTAAAAGTGACCCCACCATTTCCCTTGCATACATTTATAACTGTGAGAATGGTACAGCAGTGACATGTATGACGAGGGGTGTGGGTCGATATTTAAAGGTAACGTTAATGTTATTTTTGTTTATAGGATATAAATGGATTAAATGATGCTGAAAACCTTGGAAAATACATTTGACGAATTATTTCCTTTTTTTCAGGTTGACCAAGTTGTAGATGGCTAATGTCTTGCAGCATTCTGTCATTGGCGTGAACTCGCCGGTTAGGAGGGTTGCTTTGGAGGACACACATGGCCAGGGATTTGGGAAGGAACAAAAACCCGTCGATAGATCGGCGCGTGTAGAAATGCTTGGTGGGAGTGTGTTTCAGGACCTGGATCTGAACCTGCAACCTCTGCGGTGTCTGGCAGTATGTCTTCTTGCTGAGCCACCTGAGATGCTGGACAGCTCCCTGCCAAATTCCTTAGACAACCTTGCTTTGTGTCTTGTTTTAATTGGACCTTGATCATTTTGCTCCTCCTTTGAACTTCCTATTTAAGCTACGTCTTTGAACTTTTGCCAGATTATTGTGCCCTCTCCAACCAATATCTCACTCTTTTCACTCCTGCTGCTGACCTACCACTCATTACTGATCTTTGGTTTGTTCCTTGACTAAACTTCCACTTGATCCCAACCTGCAATCACTTGTTACCGACCTTTGGCTTGTTACTGACTAGGATTCTGCTTGATTCGTTCATGTGATATCTGGCAATGGCACCCAGTTTGCTCAACTCCAGGTGGGCCAATCCTGAGGACCACGACTTGGTAAAACGCAGCTAAACCCATCTCCACAATACATAGCTTTGGTGAAAACCTTTGGCTTGTTTACTGACTACGCGTCTGCTTGATCCCTATCTGCTATGTCTACCACTGGAACCCAGCTTGCTCACCTGGCGAGCTAATTCTGAGGACCGCGACCTGGTACTAACACCCAACAAAACCCATCTCCACTATCAGGAGCTTTGGTGAACACCGGTTAGTGCTTAGACCCTCTCACCTCAGATCATCCGCCAGGGTGAGCTGCTTTTATACTTATCCTGCTGGTCAGTGAAAGCCTCTCTACTGCTATATCTAATGGTCTCTGAGCCTGACCGTGCCAATGTGTCTAGAAACTAATCGGGATCATCATGTTGAGTGAACATCAAATTCCTTTTTTTTTTCACCAAAGACGCATTTCTGCAATGGGCACAGACAAGAGCCCAACCACGAGGACTGATCACATAAAAGGAGAATAATTGCATGACCAACAATAACTAGACAAAGAGAAGAAAAATGGTGACAAAGAAACGGCTGATGGTAGAAAAAACCAAGTGAACCATCAAGTCTGTTCCTTTTTTTTAACCTTGCTTTAACATTTTTTCTATAAAGACTTTATTTTTATTTATTTTTTATAGAAAACTGCTGAATGTTCACAGTGGCAATAATTGGAAAGAAGAGAAATTTAGAAACATGTTTCCACTATGTGTATTGCATTCAACATGAAAAGGAAAACAATCAAACCAAATATGCAAAACAGGTAAGGTCTTCTTAAGCAAAAGTGTGGGATATGTCCTTCAAAACCAGCAAATAGATACCCATGTGTATAGGCCATGCAAAGAGCCACACTCCTAATGCACCCGGGGTGGTAAAAAACCTTAGAGTCTACCTTAACATTTTAGGATAGACCTAGGTTTATGATTAAATTCACTTACTGTTGATTCACTTACTGCTTCTGCTGGAGATCAATTCCGAACATTGATTGCTCTTTCGGTAATTTAATGGTTTCTAACATTACTCTTAAACGTTCCTCTGGCTAAGCCGCTTTGTTCTATATGACAAGACAAGATCGCAGGATCAGAACCATAAGGAAGAGATCTGGTCACACAGGTGAGAGCACAGCCATTTACGGAAGCCAGCTAGAGTCCAGCTGTAATTTGAAATAGGTCAGAAATAGCGATTCCTTCTCTTATTTCTGGCTTCTCTTCAAACGTGATGATTATTTCACTTTAGGGCTGCATTCACACCTGAGCGTATCGTTTCAGACAGAAAGTCGTGCATTTTTCACCGCGATTTTGCTGCGATTTTGCACAAGTCAAAAGGTCACCAACGTAAAAAGCAGTAAAAAACGCCTGTAATCTGCCGAAGCTCATGTGCTTTTCTGAGCTTCAGGCGTTTTGCTTCAGGCAACAGAATGCTCAGATGTGAACAGGTGCCATTGAAATAAATGGGATTTTGCTTGTTGGGCGTTTTGGAACTTTTGAGATGAGCGTTTTACGAGCTGAAAACGCAAGCGGAACTTGCACAGAAATGAATGGTCCTGCTATTCAGTAGCTTCTGCCTCCTACACGTAAACATGTTAAGTCTAACCTACTGTAAAAAAAAAAAAAAAAGAAGAAAAAACACACTCACCCTAGGCTTATAATCGACTTGCCTAGGCACCAGTGATGTAACTCTGCCTCACTGTGGGATCCTGGAAAACAGAAGGATCTTAAATCTGAGAATAAACTCCTGTAAAGGATTTAGTGTTCAGTGGTGGGCTACTAAATAGTAGGACTATAATTCCATTCATGGTTCAATCCAGAATAGGGGTAGTAAGGAAAAGGTCATTGATCCTCAGATGATGAAGGCTTTCTCAGTTTGCCTTGAGCACATTTTAAGTGTGTAAACCAGCCTCTCTCAGCCAGGGTTCCTCCAGAGGTCATTAACGGTACCTTGAGCACTGAGCAATTTTTCCTCTCAGGTAAGTTACCACTGGCTTCAATGATTTTTTCAGCTATTTTTAAAATGGGGACATTTTTCCCACTTGCTTCCAAATAAGGGACATTATTCCTACTGACCACCATGCTAATCTGCCCTGAGCTGTGGATCCAGTCATTATTGGCAGGGGTTCACTGAGACGTGATAGTTACATCAAGGGTTCCTTCATGTTAAAAAGGTTGGGAAAGGCTGGAGTAAACCGATGTTTAGATATTTTATTCCTTATGACCTTTAGGGCTTAAGTTTGTTAGGGCTTGTGTCCATGGGTAAATGCAGCTGGATTTTAGGTGCATTCAGTATGAAACGCTTCTGAGATCATTCAGAGTTCATTAACAGGTTGTCAGAAACCATTAAATCATGCCGAGACAGAAGTACAGTTAAATCACACTCGTTAAATAATAAAAGTAAAAAGGAACAAACGTAGTAAAAACATAGCCAAAGTTCAGTAACCTAAACGGATAGTCAGCCAAGCCAGAAGTCAGGAATCAATGTAGTGGAACAGCAAGCAGGATCTGGAGCCAGAAGGGATGTCAGCAAAGCAAGTCTTGAACAGGATCGCAGAAGATTTCTGTGATGTTGACCAAGGCGAAGGCAGAGCTCCTCTGGACTGGACGGCTTAAGTAGGCAGGACTGACGAGCAGGATATCATCAACAGCTGAGTAACTGTGGAGAGATAGGAGCTGGCAATTAGCTGACAGCTGAGCAGCCAGCTCAGCGAAGGAAGGGCTGAGCCCAGCCCTGACATGAGTACAGCTGACCTCCTTCTAAACTATATCAATCTGCTGCTTCAAGCGGCTTTTTGCATTCCATTGACTTGTAAGGGGAGAGAAGCGGTTCTGAAGCAAACAAAAGCTCATCAATACAGAACAATTCAAGGATTTTTTTTTCCTCATGCTCGGCTCTGGATGTGAGGAACGGCAGAAACAGTCCACCACTGGACATGGGGGGGAGCGCTGTTTTCCGTAGGATCGGCTAAGTATAGCCTTTCTTTGTGCCCCTGGAACAAACGAGTAGTTAACCTATGAGTTCTGCTTTAAAGCCCTCCGACCTCAGCTTTTACATTTTAATTGGACAACCTCGAACTGCATTTTCTGCACGTCATCAATCTATTAATGCGTGTCTATGGTCAAATTGTAAACTCCTGTCTTCATTTCCACATCGTATTCCAATTATTTCAATTATTTTTAGCCTACTCTTATTTTTCGTAAAGTTTGTAATCTTACTTTGTGAAGATCTCCACACATTTACTTCCTTGAATCCTGTGACATGTAGTCACTATGCCCTGTAAGAAGGCACTGGTATGTCATACATTTCACAGAGCCCACCTTCTGGGAGGAGGAGTTTCAGGAGGCAGAGTCAGTACAGGCATCACAGCTTGCAGGCAGCAAGGTAATTTGGGATGTGTAGTCTTTAGAAAAGGAGGCAACAGACTATTTGCGTTCCACGTTGGTTTGAATGGCATCCATCTCCAGTCCCAGACTTCCACTTTCTTGGTTGCGGTGACGTCAACGTGGAGCGCCGACGGACCCCGGCTTGGCTCTCGAGTGGTGTGTGTCCCGAATTCAGGCATCCCCCTCTGTTCACTTGGTACCGGACCGTATGGATATTAGCCAATCTATGCCTACATACTCCCAGTATGGTATTGTACAGACTTATGCCGCGTACACACGATCGGACATTCCGACAACAAAACCGTGGATTTTTTCAACGGATGTTGGCTCAAACTTGTCTTGCATACACACGGTCACACATATCTTGTCGCAAATTCCGATCTCCAAGAACGCGGTGACGTACAACACGTACGACGAGCCAATAAAAATTAAGTTCAATAGGCAGTGCGGCTCTTCTGCTTGATTCCAAGCATGCGTGGAACTTTGTGCGTCGGAATTGTGTACACACGATCGGAATTTACGACAACAGATTTTGTTGTCGGAAAAATTTGAGATCCAGATCTCAAATTTTGTTTGTCAGAAATCCCAATGGAAAATGTCCGATGGAGCCTACACACGGTCGGAATTTCCGACAACGAGCTCCCACCGAACATTTTCCGTCTGAAAATCTGACCGTGTGTACGGGGCATAAGATTGTTTGTGATTCTTATATTGTGATCAATGAACTACATACTGGTTAGCCTTGACACCTGGCCTATATTGCATATATCTGGCAATACACTCCTATGGCTCAATGGACTACTCCTAACCTATCTGGAGAGCGCTGTCAATTTTGTTGCTTGTGGTTATAATCACTGGTTGCATACCTTCTGGCGGCTGCATCAGGTCGGTCTTCATACAGCGTGGGTTTTCACAGTGCTCAGCGCTTAGGACATATGGTGTTTAGAAAAGGAGGAGAAGCTGCAAAGCATGTAGGGTATCCAGGAAGTCGTAGAAAGAGACGGCCAGCAGACAGAACTTAGAACATGAAAGGACATTTTTCCAGAAAGCTTATATTGGATTGCCCCACCATGCCCCGTACTGATTTAGTTGGTCTTGTGTGAACTCTTTTCAGATCCAGGACCTCCTTTTTAGTGACCTGCATTTCTCTACAAGGGTTTCCCCGATCTTACAGTGCATTTATTGGCTCACTAAACATTAAGTTGTAATGCTGTACATATAGGGTTTAGTGATTTGTATGCATATCCTTTATACATTCTCAATTAATTTCTCCAGTTCTGTTACAGGCACTTTACATCACAGATGTTGGTAAGCAGATACATGCCCCAGGGCTAAATCTCATGGATGTTCCTCATCTAGGTCAGTTCAATGATGTTGTCCCCAGGACCACAAGTCCTCATGGATGTGCTGTCACCAATCCCTTTTATAAAATAGGTAAGGGTTGAACACATTTAATTACAAGAAACAAAATAACAGGTGCATGCTCATAAAAGAATGACCTTTGTTAGTATTATAATGGTAGAAGCAGCATTCTGCTCTCGAAGCCTCGGGAATTTAGATTAGTCCTTAAAGACCAGGAAAAATACAAGTTGGCTACATGAACATTACGCACAAAAGCATCAGAAAATGTCCAACGGGAAAGTTTTGTGTGGTCTATGGTAACCAGACCATGGTTAGACAGGGTCAATTTGTTTTTTTTTTGCAAGCTATCTTGTATGTGTGCAGGGAAATTTTCTGTTTGTGATGTAATAAGTAAAATAAAATACCGCGCTGTGAAAAAATAAATGCTCAATACAAATACCCAGAAAAAAGCTGCTGCTAAAAGTGAGATACACACAATAATACATAAACCAATAAGAAGCAGCGCTAAACCCACCAAAATTAAATTATACAGTGAAGACCAATATGATAATAAAAATAGTGTAAAAAAAATGTGCTATAAAATTAGATTTAAATTTAAACTGAAAAGTCCATCTTCTTAATTCCACAGTGTTTATAGTAGAACCAAACTTGTAGTGTGTTCAGAAAGTTCAATTTTATCCTCCACCGCACCACCAGTGCTAAACACCCAAAATGCTTGCTTACCAGATGGCAAGCAGTAAAAGCTTGCGACCTATACCCGGCCAGGGCCTTTATCCAGTCAGGAGCCAAACAGATGGATACCAGGAAGAACCCTCAGGTTGATCTATATACCAGGCAGGGACCACCAAACTCGTGGTTCACAGATACCAAGTGTAGGTAGATGTAGATACCGTTCAGATCTATCCCAAAATGAAAGAAGGGTACCATAGCGTAATACTGACAGACATATTTATTAAGATATAAGAAAGCCACTTACAAAATCGTAGTGATTAAAAGCAGATTAGCCGGCCGGCTCGTACAAACACCCGTCCCTCGAACGGCACACGCGAGACGTCAGCACGTCAGTTCCTCTCGACGTGCGTTTCGTCATATAATGACGTCGTCTGGGCCCTTCCATGTACCCCTTACTGCAAAGGCTTGTTATAGGTTGGGGTGGTTGCCATTTGTCTGTACAGCTTGTCAGGTGAATTTTGCGTGGGGACATATTGGATTCCTTCAGCTGCCAATGTGCTTTTGCTGGACGTCCAGTGTGGCCCTGTAACTTTGAGCCCTTTCAGCGAAACCTGCCCTTAATTTATCCACTGCTATATGTGCTCCAACTTGGAGACTCTCAAAACTCTATAGTTAGGACCGCATTATACAACGCAGTACGAGGTGTGTCTGAAAAGTTTGGTGAATGGTATCAGAAAACAAACAAAACAGAAGATCCAAACAAATTACCTTTATTGGCCTTCAAAATAGTTGCCATCCTTCACAACACACGTTTGCAATGTTCGTAAAGCTTCTGGAAACTCAGCAAAGGCCTCTTTAGGAATTGATCGCAGAACTGCTGTCACACATTCTTGGTTTGCCCCCACTTCTGCAAAATGTCTCATGGCGCTCTTCAGGTGGGGAAACAGAAAGAAGTCTGCAGGTGCCAGATCAGTTGAGTACGGTGGATGATCAAGAACAGGTACGCCATGCTGAGCCAAGAATTGGTGCAGACGGATCAAACTGATAGCACCAGGTCTCATCCCCTGTGAGGATGGTTGGTAGAAAGGATGGATCTGGTCACACATGGTAATGAAATCTTTAGAGGTTTCCCTCCGTTTTGCTTTCCGTTTGTCTGTCAGCTTGTGCAGCACAAACCAGGAACAGATCTTCCGCTTACCAAAATCTTTACGTACGATGGTGCGCACCATTTTCTTGTGATAATGCCCAATTTCTCCACCATCAATCGTAGAGTCAGTTGCAGATCTCATGCTAGCATTTGTCGCACTCGCTCAAGCATGTCTGGGGTTTGTTTCCTTTCTGTTGTAAAAGAGTTTGAACCAAGTGTTGGTGGGGTCCTGTCCCGGTTGCCGGCCGACATCCATTTCCTGGCACCCGCAGATCTGCTTTTGCTGTGATTAATCACGGCAGAAGCGGGCCACTGGTGGCACGTGCACGCCCCCGAGCTGGAAGTGTAGAATCATGTATATATATATATATATACGTGATTCTGCACAGGAGGGCCTCCCTGTAGCAGTATATCTGCTATGGGGTGGTTCTTAAACGGTCAACCACTACCAACTTTTTTGCAGCTAAACATATTATGTATTCCAACTATTCTTTTGCCTGGAGATTCACTTTAATGCTGGTATGACGGGGCTTATGATTTGCAGCCTCAGAAGACAACAAATTCAGAACAAGCAGAGGGCGAGGAAAGATATCCTCAAAAAAAAGGGTCCATGCCCTCAAGAAGAGAGGTGGGAACACACAGAGGAGTACTCCTAAGAAACGCTTTATTGAAAAATTGCACACAAATAAACAATTGGTAAACATTCACAAAAGATGGCATCTTGAGGGTACAGACCCCCTTTTTTTTTTGAGGATATCTTTCCTCACTCTCTGCCCGTTCTAAATCCTTTATTGGTTCTTATCGGTGAACTCCATCCTCACTTTGGTTAAGTCGGAACTCCTACCATTGACCTGGCCAGTTGACACTCTGGCCAAAAGGTCCATGTCCTTTCCCTTAACCCCTTTTTGATACCTCATATGACAAGGAAGCCAACTTTGGGTCTGGCAAGATAAAATCCCCAATGAGGATGACTAGTATATTTTTATTATCTTTTGGCTTAGACGAGAGACTGAGCGGTGATTCCATAGCCGGCTCTGGAAGGGACAAGGCCCCCAGAGGTGGGGGGGAGGGCACGAAGCATTTCTCACAAAGTCACACAAAATGAGAAAATATGTCCGCACCAAAAAAAGAACAAAGTGAGCAATCAGCTGCAGAGTGTAACCTTTTCTAAATGATGTTTATCAGTTCATCAATATCAGGTCATTGTGAGGTCTCTGCCGCAATAACAAACTTCAAAGCCCTGAGCCATGAGCATAGCGAGAAACAGAAAAAAAAAAAATCTGAGTCGGAACGCTGATGTTAAAGTGATGAGAAGAACATCCACAATATGATGTTGCTTATTTTTCTAATAATTATACTTCTCGGTTTTAGATAAGCTCCAAATTTCAGCCACACACAATGCTGTCATCATTTTCTTATAGGTGGGGGAAAAAAAACGCTCACGATTTGATCGCCAATGTGGCAATTGCTGTAGATACCAGGAGGGATGCCAAATCAGTCAATGTCTTAGAGCAGCCATTCTCAACCAAGGTTCAGTGGAACACTAGGGTTCCTCCAGAGGTGGCTAAGGGTTCCTTGAGCTGCGGCTAAATGACCTACCATGTGATGGTGCCTGCATAGTTCCAGGTCCAACACCCCTTGGCATAGCCAGAGCCATGTCTGTAAAGGGAGAATTCTTCTCCACTGTCCACCACCAACGGAGGGGGCAATTTCCCAAAGACCACCAAAGGACTACTTTTAGCATGAGTTCCATGGGGCCTGAAAATGATTGCAAGGGTTCCTTTGGGGTAAAAAGGTTGAGTCTGTCTTAGAGAGAGAAAGTAAATTTGTAAGTTCAGGCTCAAACCTCCCTGCCAAAGCACATGAATGACATTTAGTTTGCTAAAGCATTGTGAATCATAACCTGTATATACATTATATTGTCAAACGTATTGGGACGCGCACATGAACTTTAATGGCATCCCAGTCTTAGTCCATAGGGTTCAATATTGAGTTGGCTCCGCCCTTTGCAGCTGTAACAGCTTCAACTCTTCTGGGAAGGCCGTCCACAAGGTTTAGAAGTGTGTCTATGGGAATGTTTGACCATTCTTCCAGAAGAGCATTTGTGAGGTCAGGCACTATATTGGATGAGAAGGCCTGGCTCGCAGTCTCCGCTCTAACTCATCCCAAAGGTGTTCTATCAGGTTGAGGTCAGGACTCTGTGCTGGCCAGTCAAGTTTCTCCACCCCAAACTCGCTCATCCATGTCTTTATGGACCTTGCTTTGTGCACTGGTGGGCAGTCATGTTGGAACAGGAAGGGGCCATCCCCAAACTGTTCCCACAAAGTTGGGAGCATGAAATTGTCCAAAATGTCTTGGTATGCTGACGCCTTAAAGCTGGGGTCCACCTATCTATCGTTTTTTTTTTTTTTTTAGTTCATTCACAAACTTTTCTTCTCAACATTACATACTCACATATTGTGTGTAATATGTCCGCCTGTATCAGATTTCGTCGGAAAGAATAACTTATATTATTCACTGCAGGCGGTTTCCATCTTCATTGTGGGCATTTGAAGCCCACAAGCATTTATTTCCAGGATGTGGTGAATGCTGTGCTCCCAGCATTCACCGCTTGTTCCCGCACATGCTCAGTGGCATCCTGGGAAGCCTGAGACTAGCTCCCAGGAGACTGTGCCGAGTCTGGGAGAGGCTAGAAACACGCCTACTCCCATGGGAGGAGAACCAGGAAGTGCAAAGAAGAATAGAAAAATAAAAGGTAATTACGGCGATTTAAATTTTTTTAAACGGCATGTCAGCATCTAGGCAAGGAAGAGAATACATACAGATATTGTTCAAAATTTGGGTGGAACCCCGCTTTAAGAGTTCCCTTCACTGGAACTAAGGGGCCAAGACCAACCCCTGAAAAACAACCCCACACTTTATTCCCCCCTCTACCAAATGATTTGAACCAGTGCACAAAGCAAGGTCAATAAAGACATGTATAAATTGACTGGCCTGAATAGAGTCCTGACCTCAACCCGATAGAGCACCTTTGGGATGAATTAGAGCGGAGACTGCAAACCAGGTCTTCTCGTCCAACATCAGTGCCTGACCTCACAAATGCTCTTCTGGAAGAATGGTTAAACATTCCCATAGACACACTCCTAAACCTTGTGGACGGCCTTCCCAGAAGAGTTGAAGCTGTTATAGCTGCAAAGGGCGGAGCCAACTCAATATTGAACCCTACGGACTAAGACTGGGATGCCATTAAAGTTCATGTGCGTGTGTAAAGGCAGGCGTCCCAATAGTTCTGACAATATAGCTTATTTGTTGCCAGAATCACACGAGTGGGCACCAACATCCATCAAATTACAAAGTCATAAAAAGGAGCCACTATTTATGGGACTTTGAGGGTACCCAAGCATTATACAATATACACCACTGTTAAAATACAATGATGTATTCAAATTCTTTACGACATTAAAAGTCCACCACACTCTGGCCAAACATAGCTTGTAGGTGGGGTGCAGCACCAGAATTCACAGTCAGGTGCAATAATAACCTTGTATTGAAGCAATGCAGCAACAGTTTACTACAATCCCCGGGGGGGGGAAGACTGCCCAACCAGGTGCACTCACGGTTACAACAACATGAACAGAGTGGGTTGCATTCTGGGTTTTCCACCTTTTTATTACTGTGAAAATATGTGTAACTAGTTTGGATTGGGTGTTTGTACACTCCCCAGGTTGTTTATTTAAAAGCACCTCATAGGGATTTTTATGAAAGGACCTGTCTGACCGTGTAGATCAGTGGTCTCCAAATTGAGGCCAAATTGAGGCCTTGGGTCTAGATGTGGCCTAGAAGCCCATTTGGGCTCCTCCCACTGACACCAATGATGGGGCACTATTCCTCCCACTGACGCCAATGATGGATCACTATTCCTCCCACTGATACCAATGATGGATCACTATTCCTCCCACTGATACCAATGATGGGGCACTATTCCTCCCACTGACACCAATGATGGGACACTATTCCTCTTACTGATACCAATGATGGGGTACTATTCCTCCCACTGATACCAATGAAGGGGCACTATTCCTCCCACTGACACCAATGATGGGGCACTATTCCTTCCACTGAGACCAATGATAGGGCACTATTCCTCTCACTGATACCAATGATGGGGCACTATCCCTACCACTGATACCAATGATGGGGCACTATTCCACCCACTGATACCAATGAAGGGGCACTATTCCTCCCACTGACACCAATGATGGGGCACTATTCCTCCCACTGATACCAATGATAGGGCACTATTCCTCCCACTGACACCAATGATGGGGCACTATTCCTCCCACTGATACCAATGATAGGGCACTATTCCTCCCACTGATACCAATGATGGGGCACTATTCCTCCCACTGATACCAATGAAGGGGCACTATTCCTCCCACTGACACCAATGATGGGGCACTATTCCTCCCACTGATACCAATGATGGGGCACTATTCCTTCCACTGAGACCAATGATAGGGCACTATTCCTCTCACTGATACCAATGATGGGGCACTATCCCTCCCACTGATACCAATGATGGGGCACTATTCCACCCACTGATACCAATGAAGGGGCACTATTCCTCCCACTGACACCAATGATGGGGCACTATTCCTCCCACTGGCACCAATGATGGGGCACTATTCCTCCCACTGATACCAGTGATGGGGCACTATTCCTCCCACTGATACCAATGATGGGGCACTATTCCTCCCACTGATACCAATAATGGGGCACTATTCCTCCCACTGACTCCAATGATGGGGCACTATTCCTCCCACTGATACCAATGATGGGGCACTATTCCTCCCACTGATACCAATGATGGATCACTATTCCTCCCACTGATACCAATGATGGGGCACTATTCCTCCCACTGACACCAATGATGGGGCACTATTCCTCCCACTGACACCAATGATGGGGCACTATTCCTCCCACTGATACCAATGATGGGGCACTATTCCTTCCACTGAGACCAATGATAGGGCACTATTCCTCTCACTGATACCAATGATGGGGCACTATCCCTCCCACTGATACCAATGATGGGGCACTATTCCACCCACTGATACCAATGAAGGGGCACTATTCCTCCCACTGACACCAATGATGGGGCACTATTCCACCCACTGATACCAATGAAGGGGCACTATTCCTCCCACTGACACCAATGATGGGGCACTATTCCTCCCACTGATACCAATGATGGGGCACTATTCCTCCCACTGACACCAATGATGGGACACTATTCCTCTTACTGATACCAATGATGGGGCACTATTCCTCCCACTGATACCAAGGAAGGGGCACTATTCCTCCCACTGACACCAATGATGGGGCACTATTCCTCCCACTGATACCAATGATGGGGCACTATTCCTTCCACTGAGACCAATGATAGGGCACTATTCCTCTCACTGATACCAATGATGGGGCACTATCCCTCCCACTGATACCAATGATGGGGCACTATTCCACCCACTGATACCAATGAAGGGGCACTATTCCTCCCACTGATACCAGTGATGGGGCACTATTCCTCCCACTGATACCAATGATGGGGCACTATTCCTCCCACTGACTCCAATGATGGGGCACTATTCCTCCCACTGATACCAATGATGGGGCACTATTCCACCCACTGATACCAATGATGGGGCACTAATCCTTCCACTGAGACCAATGATAGGGCACTATTCCTCTCACTGACACCAATGATGGGACACTATTCCTCCCACTGACTCCAATGATGGGGCACTATTCCTCCCACTGATACCAACGATGGGGCACTATTCCTCCCACTGATACCAATGATGGAGCACTATTCCTTCCACTGAGACCAATGATAGGGCACTATTCCTCTCACTGACACCAATGATGGGACACTATTCCTCCCACTGATACCAGTGATGGGGCACTATTCCTCCCACTGACACCAATGATGGGGCACTATTCCTCCCACTGACTCCAATGATGGGGCACTATTCCTCCCACTGACACCAATGATAGGGCACTATTCCTCCCACTACTACCAATGATGGGGCATTATTCCTCCCACTGACACCGATGATGGGGCACAATTCCTCCCACTGCACTGTTTACTCTCATACACCAAGGCATTTTATACTCACACTAGCCACAGTCCAGCCCCTTTAAAGTGGTTGTAAAGGCTGAAGGTTTGTTTTACCTTAATGCATTCCATGCATGAAGGTAAAAAACTTTCTGTGTGCAGCAGCTCCCCCTCGCCAGCCCCCCCTAATACTTACCTGAGCCCCATTTCGATCCAGCAATGTGCATGAGAGCGGTGGATCCCATGGGTCTGAGACAATGGCTCCCGCTACTGTCAATCACAGCCAGTGAGCCTATGAAGGGAGAGCAGGGGTGGGGCGTGGCCAAGCTGCACTCAGTGTGTGAACGGACACACAGATCAGCAGCTCGGGTGCGAGCCTGCTAGGGTACAAGCTGTTTGCTATGGGGGCATTTGGCAGGAGGGAGGAGCCAGGAGGGCAGGAGATGGCCCCCATACAATTGCAGGGCGGAAGCGACGTCAAAACGTCACTTCCGCCCATAGCTCTTAAAGGGCCATTATTTAAATTTTTTTTTTTTAAAGGCAATTTTTTATGTACTTTTTTTTATTGCATTTTAGTGTAAATATGAGATCTGAAGTCTTTTTGACCCCCCAAATCTCATATTTAAAAGGACCTGTCATGCTTTTTTTTCTATTACAAGGGATGTTTACATTCCTTGTAATAGGAATAAAAGTGACAGCATTTTTTTTTTTTTTAAAAGAGCAGTGTAAAAAAAAAAAAAAAAAAGGTAAAATAAATAATAACATTTTTTTTTTAAATGCGCCCCGTCCCGCCAAACTCGCGTGCAGAAGCGAACGCATACGCGAGTAGCGCCCGCATATGAAAACTGTGTTCAAACCACACATGTGAGATATCGCTGCGATCGGTAGAGCAAGAGCAATCATTTTAGCCCTAGACCTCCTCTGTGACTCAAAACATGCAACCTGTAGAATTTTTTTAAACGTCGCCTATGGAGATTTTTAAGGGTAAAAGTTTGTCGCCATTCCACGAGCGGGCGCAATTTTCAAGCATGACATGTTGGGTATAAATTTACTCAGCGTAACATTATCTTTCACAATATAAAAAAAAATTGGGCTAACTTTACTGTTGTCTTATTTTTTAATTCAAAAAAGTGTATTTTTTCCCCCCAAAAAAGGATGCATGTAAGACCCCTGCGCAAATACCGTGTGACGGAAAGTATTGCAACGACCGCCATTTTATTCTCTAGGGTGTTAGGAAAAAAAATGTATAATGTTTGGGGGTTCTAAGTAATTTTCTAGCAAAAAACAAACAAACTGTTTTTAACTTGTAAACAACAAATATCAAAAAGAGGCTCAGTCCTTAACCCCTTCCGGCCGAGCGTACGCAGATGTGCGTACTTGGCTTTCCGGGGTTATACCGGGATGATGCCCACAGCTGCAGGCATCATCCCGGTACCATTGTTTAGAGCGGGCGATCGGCTATCCGAGTATAACAACCGATGCGGCTAAAAGCCACTCGGCTGTTATACCAGAGGAGCGGAAGGGGACGTCCCCCCTCCCGCCGCTCTTACCGGGCCTTCCGTTCCATCGGGAGGCCCGATGACCAATCAGCCGCCTCTGGTGGCTGGGGGCGGGCTGAAACGAAGACAGTATTCAGAATCGCCATATTCAGCGATCTGAATACTTTGAAGTGCAAAGGAGGGATCGGGGGTCTTTTAGACCCCCGATCCCTCCATAAAGAGTACCTGTCACCACCTATTACTGTCACAAGGGATGTTTACATTCCTTGTGACAGCAATAAAAGTCATCAAAAAAAAAAAAAAAATTTTAAACACAATTTATAAATATCAAAATAAAATTTTTTAAACTGCCTCCGTCCCCGCGAGCTCGCGCAGCAAAGAATACGCATACAGAAGTCGCGCCCGCATATGTAAATGGTGTTCAAATCACATATGTGAGATATTGCTGCAATCGTCAGAGCGAGAGCAATAATTCTAGCCCTAGACCTCCTCTGTAACTCTAACCTGGTAACCGTAAAAAAAATTTAAAGTGTTGCCTATGGAAATTCTTAGGTATCGTAGTTTCTCGCAATTCCACCAGTGCGTGCAATTATAAAGCGTGACATGTTTGGTATCTATTTACTCGGCGTAATATCATCTTTCACATTATATAAAAAAATTGGGGTAACTTTACTGTTTGGATTTTTTAAAATTCATGAAAGTGTCCCTTTTCCCAAAAATTTGCGTTTAAAACACCGCTGCACAGATACCGTGTGATATAAAAAATTGCAACAATCTCCATTTTATTCTCTAGAATCTCTGCTAAAAATTATATATATAATGTTTGGGGACTCTAAGTAATTTTCTAGCAAAAAATACGGATTTTAACTTGTAAACACCAAATTTCAAAAATAGGCTTAGTCATGAAAGGGTTAAGTGGATATTATGTCAAAGAAAATCCTGGGATAATGGGACTTTCTAGGATAGGCAGGAAAATCTGCAAAGCCGAGGGGGGAGGGGGGGCACCATGTTCCTATTCAGAATTCACACTGTCCTGGTGTGGCTGAGAGGACTGCCGAGTCCCAGAAGGGAGATGTTTGTCCACAGCAAGGACAGACGTTGTTTAGTATTTCTGTTAATCAGGTTTGATTTCACTTGGTTGACTGCCGCACTGAATCAGCTTCAGACCAGAAAAGGTAATCAAATGTGAAAGTAGATTTTTTTGCCCTCGGTAAGGAAACACTGGAAAAAGCCCTTTCCGGCCTTCGGGGGGATTTGCGCTGTCACTTTGATTTTCCTTCGTCGGAGCAGACGAGGCCACCCTAGGACTATTTTCACAATCCAGGCCAGCCAAGGCCCTTGGTTTGATGGGGTTAGGGCTACATACAATGTCACAGCTTGAATTTAGCTCGGCTGCTGAGCGGAAACACGCTGTGGATTTGTAGAAAAGTCCTGATTGTTAAGTGTTGTACTGATTTAAAGACAACCTGCAGTTATAAAAAAAAAAAAAAGAAAAAAAGAAAAAAGAAAAATCAGCAGATAAGGCGGCTAGAGCTTCCAGTCCGTCCACGTTCCACTTCTAGTTCCCGCTATTAACCGCTTGCTGACCGCCCCATAAGCACTTTTACTGCAGCTGTGCGCAGGATCTCTTCTACAGGATCTCACAAAATTTACACTGTTATACAAGCTGTACAACTCACTACTTTACATTGTAGCAAAGTGTCATTTCTTCAGTGTTGTCACATGAAAAGAAAGAAGAAAAGATTTACAAAAATGTGAGGGGTGTACTTACTTTTGTTTCCAGTGGTTTAGACATTAATGGCTGTGTGTTGAGTTATTTTGAGGGGACAGCAAATTTACGCTGTTATACAAGCTGTACACTCACTACTTTACATTGTAGCAAAGTGTCATTTCTATAGTGTTGTCACATGAAAAGATAGAAGAAAATATCTACAAAAATGATATAATAAAATTGTTTCTTCTATCTTTTCATGTGACAACACTGAAGAAATGACACTTTGCTACAATGTAAAGTAGTGAGTGTACAGCTTGTATAACAGTGTAAATTTGCTGTCCCCTCAAAATAACTCAACACACAGCCATTAATGTGTAAACCGCTGGCAAACAAAAGTGAGTACACCCCTAAGTGAAAATGTCCACATTGGGGCCCAATTAGCCATTTTCCCTCCCCGGTGTCATGTGAATCGTTAGTGTTACAAGGTCTCAGGTGTGAAAGGGGAGCAGGTGTGTTTAAATTTGGTGTTATCGCTCTCACTCTCTCATTCTGGTCACTGGAAGTTCAATATGGCACCTCATGGCAAAGAACTCTCTAAAGATCTGAAAAAAAAAGAATTGTTGCTCTACATAAAGATGGCCTAGGCTATAAGAAGATTGCCAAGACCCTGAAACTGAGCTGCAGCATGGTGGCCAAGGCCATACAGCAGTATAACAGGACAGGTTCCACTCAGAACAGGCCTCGTCATGGTCCACCAAAGAAGTTGAGGTCACGTGCTCAGCGTCATATCCAGAGGTTGTCTTTGGGAAATAGACGTATGAGTGCTGCCAGCATTGCTGCAGAGGTTGAAGGGGTGGGGGGTCAGCCTGTCAGTGCTCAGACCATACGCTGCACACTGCATCAAATTGGTCTGCATGGCTGTCATCCCAGAAAGAAGCCTCTTCTAAAGATGATGCACAAGAAAGTCCGCAAACAGTTTCCTGAAGACAAGCAGACTAAGGACATGGATTACTGGAACCATGTCCTGTGGTCTGATGAGACCAAGATAAACGTATTTGGTTCAGATGGTGACAAGCGTGTGTGGGGGCAACCAGGTGAGGAGGACAAAGACAAGTGTGTCTTGCCTACTGTCAAGCATGGTGGTGGGAGTGTCATGGTCTGGGGCTGCATGAGTGCTGCCGGCACTGGGGAGCTACAGATCATTGAGGGAACCATGAATGCCAACATGTACTGTGACATACTGAAGCAGAGCATGATCCCCTCCCTTCAGAGACTGGACCGCAGGGCAGTATTCCAACATGATAACGACCTCAAACACACCTCCAAGATGACCACTACCTTGCTAAAAAAGCCGAGGGTAAAGGTGATGGACTGACCAAGCATGTCTCCAGACCTAAAGCCTATTGAGCATCAGATATTTATTTTATTTTTTTAAATGAAAACCATTTATCATTTTCCTTCCACTTCACAATTATGTGCCACTTTGTGTTTGTCTATCACATAAAATCCCAATAAAATACATTTATGTTTTTGGTTGTAACATGACAAAATTTGGAAAATTTCAAGGGGTATGAATACTTTTTAAAGGCACTGTATATATATATATATATATATATATATATATATATATATATATATATATATAGATAGAGAGAGAGAGAGAGAGAGAGAGAGAGAGAGAGAGAGAGAGAGATAGAGAGAGATAGAGAGAGAGAGATAGAGAGAGAGAGAGAGAGATAGAGAGAGAGAGAGAATGAATGAGAGGGGGGAGGGAGAGAGGGGGGAGGGAGAGAGGGGGGAGAGAGAGGGAGGGAGAGAGGGGGAGAGAGAGAGAGAGGGAGGGAGAGGGAGAGAGAGGGATAATCTCTCTCTCTCTCTCTCTATATATATATATATATATATATGTATGTATATATATATATATATATATATATATATATATATATATATATATATATATATATATATATATATATATATATATATATATATATATATATATACACACACCTCTCTCTCTCTATATATAGATAGATAGACTCACACACACACGGTATATAGTATTTGCACATACACAAAAGAGTTATTCAAATCTAAATAAAAACCATCAGTTTTCTTTAATTATTTGCAGGCCAACCACCCCCACAATAACCTCAGTGTACATTTATGGAGGATCTGCCACACAATGCACTTTGAATTCCCCAATAAAAGTTGCGGAGGCGTTGAGCGGTTGCTCCTGGATGTCAGGACAGAAGAATGCAGAGTTTTATCTGACATGTAATACGGCTTCCCCGCCAGTAATGAGTTAGTGACCTCGGCATCGCATGAAAGGTTTTTCACTGACCTCACTTGCTTCTCCTCTATTCTGGAAGACTCCTAAGCCTCGTACACACGATCGGACTTTCCGTTGGGAATTGTGTGATGAGAGGCTGTTGGCGGTAAATCCGACCGTGTGTACGCTCCATTGGACAATTGTTGTTGGATTTTCCACAGACAAATGTTGGATGGCAGGCTTTAAAATTTTCCGCGGACAAATGTGTGTTGTCAGATTTTCCGAGCGTGTGTACACAAGTCCGTCGGACAAAAGTCCAAAGTACAAACACGCATGCTCGGAAGCAAGGACGAGCCGGAAGCGGTCGCTCTTGTAAACTCGCGTTCATAATGGAGAATTAACATTCGTGACGCGGCAAATTATGAAATCTGGAAATACAGCGCACAATTCTCTTCTTCTTTAATGGGATAATAATGAAGCTGCTTTTCTGGTGATACTGATGGAGTTATTGCAAATACATTTTCAAAGGCTTTTTTTTTCTAGTGATATCAAGAATAATATTATTATGCTTTTTTTTGAGCAAGTTACCGCAACACCATTATCCCATATGAGTAAATACTACGCTGCGCTATAAATATGATCTCATCAAAAATATATAGAAGGTAATAGGATCAATATAAAAAACAGCAGCTAAAATCAGAACAAATTGTAAAATAAATGAATTGAAAAGTGCTGTACCATGTAATATGCACTATACACCCAATGACTGGATACCAAATGTATATATAACATAGAAACACACAAATATTGACGAATGGTGAAGTGCCAGTAAGTAATAAATAAATAAATAAATAAATAATAATAAAAAATAAAAAAAAAATAAAAAAATAAAAAAAAACAAAACAAAAAAAACACCATTATCCCGTAGTTTTTAAGATCAAAGATACAACTATGTTGGTGTCCCTTGTCAATTTTACATTATATTTTTTTTAAATGTAACTGCCGACTCCCAAACTGTCATTTGAAGTAAAACACATAGCCAAGTATTATTCTTCACAATTTTTTTTATTGTGCATTAAAAAAAGAAAACAAATAAAATTAGACATGCTATCTGCCAGTAGAACGTAACCCAAAAAGTGCATTCTATGCATCCAAAAATATAGAAAATATAACAAATTAAATTAATATTATTCAACCAAAAAATAAAATAAAAGCCTCATGCATGTGTCCTGCTTCTTAACCACTTACGGACCGCCCGCTGCAGTTTTACGTCGGCTGTTTGAAGGAGGATATCATTGTTATGGCAGCAGCTACCTGCCATAACCCTGGTATCCCCTTCTTCAGGGGGCAGTCCGCTACAAGATAAAAGTGGTCTCTGCAGCGGATTTGCCATGAGATCACTTTTATCAAGGGCGGGAGAGGGCCCCCGCTGTGATCCGGCGCCCCCCCGCTGCTTACCGGAGCCGTCGGCAGCGGCGGAGGCAATATTTTTTTTTTTTTATTGCATTTTAGTGTAAATAGGAGATCTGAAGTCTTTTTGACCCCCCAGATCTCATATTTAAGAGGTCCTGTCATGCTTTTTTTCTATTACAAGGGATGTTTACATTCTTTGTAATACGAACAAAAGTGAATTTTTTTTTTTTTTTTTTTAAAACAGTGCAAAAATAAAAAATAAAAGGTAAAATAAATAAGAAAAAAAAACGTTTTTTTAAACGCGCCCCGTCCCGACGAGCTTGCGTGCGGAAATGAACGCATACGTGAGTAGCGCCCGCATTTGAAAACGTTGTTCATGTATCGCCGCGATCGGTAGAGCGAAAGCAATAATTCTAACCCTAGACCTCCTCTGTAACTTAAAACATGCAACCTGTACAATTTTTTAAACGTCACCTATGGAGGTTTTTTTACCCTTTGTCGCTATTCCACGAGCGGGCGCAATTTTGAAGCGTGACATGTTGGGTATCAATTTACTCGGCGTGACATTATCTTCACAATATAAAAAAAAATTGGGCTAACTTTACTGTTGTCTTATTTTTTAATTCAAAAAAGTGTATTTTTTCCAAAAAAGCACGCTTGTAAGACCGCTGCGCAACTACAGTGTGACACAAAGTATTGCAACGACCGCCATTTTATTCTCTAGGGTGTTTGAAAAAAAAATGTATAATGTTTGAGGGTTCTAAGTAATTTTCTAGCAAAAAAAAAAACCTGTTTTTAACTTGTAAACAACAAATCTCAGGAAGAGGCTCGGTCCTTAAGGGGTTAATATAGGGGGTCAACAGTGCCAAGCTTTGGAGATAGCAGGGGTCCATCATTCGGAGAGAATTCCGAAAATCATTCGGATTATTCTCCTGTAGCTCCCGCACAAGAAGGCATAGGACATAATTGGTCACGATGAATAAAGCAACCAATTTTTGGTCCAATAACTCCTCCTCCTCCTGTTCCTGTTCCTGGACTGGACTTGGGTCAAAGCAATAACTCCAAGGCCAATAATAAATAACACGTTATCTCCTCCGATTTCGCAACAGGGCTGGTTGACGAACGGAAATGAAAAAGCGCTAAATGAAAAGCGCAAAATGAAAAGTGCGAATCAACACTCACCAAACTTCTACTAACACAAAATTAGCAGAAGGAACCCAAAGGGTGGCGCTAAAGAGCTGAAAAACCACGTAGTACGTCACTACGTTCGTGTTTGCTGGCCGACAATTCCTTGCTGTTTGTATGCAAGACAAGTTCCTGGCCAACGCCCTTCGGACGAAAGTCCGAGGTTTTGTCTGCGGAAAATCTGATCGTGTGTGCGAGGCTTCAGGCCAAGGAAATCTGTTTGGAAATTGTTGGCTGAAAGGCAGATATATATTTTTTTTTTCTGCTGCAATGCAAATGATTGTCTCACTATCTCTTTATACGGTACTAAGCTACTCGGAGAAAAAAGGAAAAAAAAAAAAAAAGAGAAGGATTTTTCTTCTGGTCAGAAAGTTCTCATATCTGGTGAAGACAGAACATTGGAAGACTTTGTGATTCTGGCACCGCGGACCTCACCAACTTCCCGGGGCCAACCTACAGACATTCTAAAGACAATTTTAATGGAAAGAGATAACTCTTTCTGCGAGTCATTTATCAGCTCCTGTGAACACGGCGTAAATACCATAATCCATTTTGGGTTCTAAATTACGGAAAGCAACACAAATAACGCTTTTATCTATCTGCCTTTAAAAAAAAAAAAAAAAAAGGAGAAACTCAGAAGAAAGGTTTTGTAACAAACTAAATGCAGAGATGTCTTCCTTCCCGGCACACAGTATGGTTCGCTGCCTTTACCTACTACATCTGATTCCTTTCTATCACAACAACAGGCGGCGATAACAGGAACATGTTCTTCATACAAAGTCAGACACAGACATAGATCATTACTGGACCTGAAAATGATTGTAAGTCTATGGATACACCTCTGCAGTTGTAGGCAGGTTCCTACGTGAAGAGTGTCCATAAACCCACATCATAAAAAAAAAAAAACGATCAATAAATGGTGTATTCCATGCTGATCATACTCACTGTGAGATTCCTTTTATCTAGTCTACAAAAATCCTGGTTGATCCTGCTGCTCTCTATCTCCCCCCCCCCCCCCTTCTGACAATGTCCCCAATTCAGCTAGTAAATTTTGCAGAGCAGTGTTGGCAGCTCTGCACATGCTCAGTTTTCAGGGAGTTTCTATTCTGAGCATTTCCTCCCTATCACATCTGAGCAGCCCATGTGACTATAGAGTCTCACATGTGGGCATATACACAGTGGTAAATGACAGCCCGCTCCCTCCCTCCCTCCCCCTTGATGCCCACCAATGAGCTAAACACAATGGAGGGGGTGGGATATTACTTGTAGGTTGATGGAGGCTTCACCACCCTCTTATTCTAAGACACAGGCTGGAGGGGCGTGGCACAGCCAGAGATCCACCCACACCGTTTTAATGGCAAAAAATAACAAAGATTTGATTTATACACACACTGTTAGGCACATAGTTAAACCCTTGATTACCAAAGATGTTAACCGCTTCCCAGCCAGTGTCATTAGTACAGTGACAGTGTATAGTATTATCACTGATCACTGTATTATTGTCACTGGTGATGTTAGGTGGTATATTATTTTGGGGGGGGGGCGGTAAACAGTGCACCCACATGCAACCCCCCCCAGGTTGGTCAGGTCGCCCGCACCCCCCCCCCCCCCGTCGGTCGGTCACCAGCTGTCAGGGCTGAGCTCAGCCCTTCCTTCTCTGAGCTGGCCGCTCAGCTGTCGGCTAATTGCCAGCTCCCATCTCTCTCAACAAGTTACTCAGCTGTTGATGATCCTGCTCGGCAGTCCTGCCTACTTAAGCCATCCAGTCCAGAGGATCTCTGCCTTCGCCTTGGTCACATCACAAGAAACCATCTCCTGCGTTCCTGTTTAAAGACTGGCTTTGCTGACATCCCTTCTGGCTCTGGATCCTGCTTGCTGTTCCACTACTTTGATCCCTGACTTCTGGCTTGGCTGACTATCCGTTCCGGTTATTTAACTTTGGCTATGTTTTGACTGCGTTTGTTCTTTTTACTTTTATTATTAAACAAGTGTGATTTAACTGTACTTCTGTCTCGGTCTGATTTCATGGTTTCTGATACTAGCCCCGCATTTACCCCTTCTAAGTTGCGGGCAGCGCTTCCTCTGGACGGCGGCTTCCCCTGCGCCTCCCCTGCATCACGGCGGCTTCCGCTGTGCGTCTCCTCCCTTCTCTCTCTAGGCCAATAGGATCGCTTCTTGGGAAACGGGGCTCAGGACCAGGTTCCTGACTGGTCAGGAGGAGAATCAGAAAGGCTATAGCAAATATCTATTCGCTATTGTCACACAACTGGGTGGGCTCGGGGCGCAGTGATCTGCACCCTAAGCCTACCCTCTTTTTGAAGCCTATTAGAGCCTCTAGCTCTAATCACGTGCTTCAAAAAAACCCAAAAAAACAAAAAACATGGAATCCATGCGTCCGGCTACCCTGCATGTAGATTAGGAGGCTGGACGCATGCACGGGGGCGGAGCCCTGCATGTAGATTAGGGGGCTGGATGCATGCATGGGGGGCGGCACCCTGCATGTAGATTGGGGGGCTGGATGCATGCACGGGGCGGCGCCCTGCATGTAATTAGGGGGCTGGATGCATGCATAGGGGGCAGCGCCCCTGCGCCCTGCATTACGGGCACCACTGGTTCCCACCCAGCGTCAGTTAGTATCAGATTGCTTTCCACACTATCACAGTCCCGTTCCCGTCCCGATCGCTGACCACCGCCATTACCAGTATAAAAACAAAATAAAATTCCAGAATATATACCATAGTCTGTAGACCTTATAACTTTCACGCTAAACCAATTATTAAACACTTATTGGGATTTTTCTTTTTTTTTTTTTAACCAGAGGCATGTAGCAGAATACATTTTGGCCTGAATTTATGAAGAAATTAGATTTTATTGGATATGTCTTATAATACAAAGTAGAAAATAGTTTTATTTTTCAAACCTTTCGGTCTTTTTTCATTTATATCACAAGAAATAGAATAACAAGTAGTGATCAAATGCCACCATAAGAAAGCTCTAATTGTGTGAAAAAAAATGATATAAATTTTATTTGGGTACAGCGTTGCATGTCCGCGCAATTACCAGTTAAAGTAGCAGAAAAAAAAGGCCTGGTCATGAAAGGGGAAAAACCTCCCAGAGCTGAAGCGGTTAATTCACCGTCTGCTCCAATGTGAAAAAAATATAGAACCCTCCAATTCATGAATGTCATTGTAATAAATAGCCCTCTAATCCTACAAACTAGGGCATTCATGTTTCTCTAAACATCTGAAATACATCGGTTCACCTCGCTGTGAACATACTGAAAATGGGTCATAAGACATCAAAAGGAAATAAAGCCGTAAAAGGATAATAAATCATTAGGATTTGATTAACACCACAAATGCTTCATGTTAACAACTTGACACTGTTTAATAAAGTTCCTTCCCAGTATTTTACCTTGAGTGACTTTCATTGTAAGTAAAGCCGACACATTCTTCTAAAGATACAAAAACAGGGGATGGAGATTCTCACACTCAGAGAAGATCACAACCACCAGTGAGTGTTTTTCAATGGGATTTACTCATGCAGGTTGGAGAAACCCTCCATAAAGCAATACAGTGCCTTGCAAATGTATTCACCCCCCTTGGTTTTTTACCTATTTTGTGACATTACAGCCTTTAGTTCGATGTTTTTTTTAATCTGAATTATATGTGATGGATCAGAACACAATAGTCTAAGTTGGTGAAGTAAAATTAGAAAAATAAATACATAAAAATATTTTTCAGAAATAAAAAACTGATAATTGTCATGTGCGTATGTATTCACCCCCTTTGAAGTTATGAAGCCCATAAAAAGCTCTGGAGCAACCAATTACCTTCAGAAGTCACATAATTAGTGAAATGATGTCCAACTGTGTGCAATCTAAGTGTCACATGATCTGTCATTACATATACACACCTTTTTGAAAGGCCCCAGAGGCTGCAACACCTAAGCAAGAGGCACCACTAACCAAACACTGCCATGAAGACCAAGAAACTCTCCAAACAAGTAAGGGACAATGTTGTTGAGAAGTACAAGTCAGGGTTAGGGTATAAAAAAAATATCCAAATCTTTGATGATCCCTAGGAGCACCATCAAATCTATCATAACCAAATGGAAAGAACATGGCACAACAGCAAACCTGCCAAGAGACGGCCGCACACCAAAACTCACGGACCGGGCAAGGAGGGCATTAATCAGAGAGGAGCACAGAGACCTAAGGTAACCCTGGAGGAGCTGCAGAGTTCCACAGCAGAGACTGGAGTATCTGTACATAGGACCACAATAAGCCGTACGCTCCATAGAGTTGGGCTTTATGGCAGAGTGGCCAGAAGAAAGACATTACTTTCAGAAAAAAACAAAATGGCACGTTTTGAGTCTGTGAAAAGGCATGTGGGAGACTCAGGGCCGTTTTTATAGCAGGGCAAAAGGGGCAGCTGCCCTGGGCCCTGTCATTGTTGTGGGGCCCAAAGCAGCTGCCTCATACTTGCCAACTATCCTGGTTTAAATTCCCTTGTCCCTTGAGGTTTTAGTTCTGTGCTGTATCCCAATATCTCAGTGTGAAGTGCTGCTACTAATGCTGCCCAGCTCTGCCCTATTTTTGTGTACAGATGACTCACCTGCAGACCCTGGGTTTACATGTATATTACCGGCTATCATATGTAAATAGCGGCGGCGTTGATATGTATATGATGCCCACCTGAGGTCATATTTACACTAATCTCTAGCAACCAATCAATAAGCAGAAATCATGTGCTGTAACCTCTAGCAACTGATCAGTGAGCCGTAATGTGTGCTGTAACCTCTAGCAACCAGTCAGTGAGCGGTAATGATACACTGTAACCTCTGGCAACCAATCACAATAGCTGCCTGATCTAATTCAATAAACTGATTTTGAGTCTAGCTGCTATTTATTGCATGTCTCAGAGCAGGTGGAGAGCGAAACTGCATGGGGGGGGGGGGGGGCCCAAGAAAAGTTTTTTGCCCAGGGTCCAATCAATATTAAAGACGGCCCTGGGGAGACTCCCAAAATGTATGGAGGAAGGTGCTCTGGTCTTATGAGACTAAAATTGAACTTTTTGGCCATCAAAGAAAACGCAATGTCTGGTGCAAACCCAACACATCACATCACCCAAAGAACACCATCCCCACCGTGACCACATGGTGGTGGCAGCATCATGCTGTGGGGATGTTTTTCAGCAGTCAGGACTGGGAAACTGGTCAGGGTTGAGGGAAAGATGGATGGTGCTAAATACAGGGATATTCTTGAGCAGAACCTGTACCACTCTGTGTGTGATTTGATGCTAGGACGGAGGTTCACCTTCCAGCAGGACAATGACCCCAAACACACTGCTAAAGGAACACTTGAGTGGTTTAAGGGGAAACATGTAAATGTGTTGGAATGGCCTAGTCAAATCCCAGACCTCAATCCAATAGAAAATCTGTGGTCAGACTTAAAGATTGCTGTTCACAAGTGCAAACCATCCAACTTGAAGGAGCCGGAGCAGTTTTGCAAGGAGGAATGGGCAAAAATAAAAAAGAAAAACCCATATGCGCCCCACATAGTCTATTACGGGCGCTACATAGATGACGTAGTCATTATCTGGGATGGTCCAGAAACCACCATCCTACCCTTCGTCCAACACTGCAACAACACTGCAACAACAACTCCATGGGTCTATCATTCACATCAGTCACAGACAATAACAAACTGGCCTTTTTGGATCTGGAACTCTTCCACTATGAAAACACCATCTGCGCCCAGAATTATACAAAATCCACCTCAGGAAATTCTTACCTACACTTTAACAGTTGCCATCACCCACGATGGGTTAAAAACATCCCAAAAAGCCAGTTCTGCCGCCTGAAACACAATTGCACGCGCCTACAGGACTATGAAACACACGGCCTACTACTCAAAGCCAAATTCAAAGACAAGGGTTATCCAGACCACATCATAGAAGATGCCTTCCAATACTATCTCAGTGAAAACGCGAAGGACAAGAGACTAACCAGTACAGATGACACTACCCAACCCGTCAGATTTGTGACACAATACCACAACAGATTTAAGCAAATGGAAAAGATCTTCACCAAACACTGGTCCATTCTGCGTGAGGATCCGCATCTTAAACCCACCATAAGTGATAAACCACTGGTCACCTACAGACGGGCTAAGAATATAAAGGCCCAAATAGCACCAAGCAAAGTGAAAACAGCACGCCCCACCGCCAGTGCCCCCTTAACCTTCTTTAACATCAAAGGCATGTATCAATGTAGGAAGCCCCTCTGCCTCACATGCGCCCATGTTACACATAGGCAAAAAGACTTCCACCATAAGGGTAAACTATATGTCATCCCCGACTTCTTCAATTGTGGTTCAGATTATGTGGTCTATTGCCTCACATGCCCCTGCGGCCTACTATACGTAGGCCGCACTATACGCCCGCTCCGCAAAAGGTTTGGTGAGCATCGTAACCTTGTAGAGAAGGGCATTGACAAGCATAGTGTACCAAGACATTTTAAAGAACATCATGGACAAACATCTTCAGGGCTCCGGGTGTGGGTTATTGAGTCTATTCCACCCACCCTCCCTACCGCTGAACGCTACAAAAGGTTGTGTGAAAGAGAAAACTACTGGATATACACACTGGACACTTTATTGCCAGGAGGCCTCAATGAAGGCATTGAAATTAACATTTTGCTGTGACCCCAACCATATCACTGCCTCATCACATCATCTCATCTCAATTCACCACGTATTGTTCCATCCATTGTCCTACCTGTTGTCTCATTTATTGTTTTATCCATCATCTAGTCACTACCCCATTAACTTACAGTCTATGTGGAGCACGTGTAAGGGTATACCCGTCTCCCACCCATTACCCCTATCCACATAGCCCTAGTGTACAACACATACCATTTTTATTTTTATTCCTATCTTTATTTTTTATTTATATTTATTTTTATTTTTATTCTTTTTTTTTTTTATATATTTTTTTTATATATTTTTTTTTTTTTTTATTTGTACTTGTATTTGTATTTTTATTTTTACATATATATATATATATATATATATATATATATATATATATATATATATATTTATTATATATATATTTATATTTATGTTTATATTTATATTTATTTTTATTTCTATATATTTTTATTATTTTTACTTTTATTTATTCATTTCCCAGTATTTCCCATAACATTCCTCTCATTCCCAAATACCCGTCTGGAAACACACTCCCCCTTTCTTTTGTCCCAATCTTACGCGTCATTTAAATGTGTATATATGTGTATGTGTGTGTGAAGGGATCCTTTTTAAACGGTTCTTTGTGTTTACACACGTATATACATTGTACATGTTTTATCCCTTTTCCATCATTGCGTCATTTCTTCTCATATATACTACCAATCTCTCCCTATAAGTATATACCTATTTAATTATATACCATTTTCTGCATTTTTGTATTCCCTTCCCATATATGTTGACATGTATGTATGTGTGTATATATATATAGGTATGTGTGTATGTATGTATGTATATATGTATATATATATATATATGTATATATATTTTGTTCCCGTCCACTATGATCAATACAATATTCCTCTTCCTATAGACCGCCTTCTCCTTATCCCACATTCCATATACACACATATATGTTCTTACCACAACACACTCATTTGCATATCTCCCTTTTTTCCCCCCCTCCTCACTCCCCGCCCCGCCCCGCCCACTCCCCGTCTCCCTTCACTCCCCTTCCACATTGTGTACACCCCATCTCCATGGTTACCTACGTGCCCAATCATTATACATAGTCCCACCCTCCTCTCAATTACCTCCCCACCCCTCCCATTGCCTATGGTATAAATTCCCACACTGAATATGGCCACCAGCATAGCCTGATGAAGGAGCACGCATGCTCCGAACGCGAAGCACTGCCCGCCTCACCCCGCTCCCGGAAGTGAAGACGCAGGTCAGCACGGCGCTCCACGGAGGATCCATGACCAATATCCTGGCCGCCCGGAGGCTCTGAAGACCCTCGGCACCACCGGAACAGCTACCAGGACCCAGGTTACAGGACTCACATCCCAGGAACCCCTCCACTGGCCCGTGACACCCACATCCCCCGAGAGCACGCGGATGAAACTACTTTACATGCTGGTTTTTAGCAACTCAAATGTGAGTGTTTTTATCTATTGTAATAAATATTTTTAACATACATGCTGCACTTAGAGGGCGCCGTCCTTCTTTCTTTTTTATTTGTTCCAGAGCTTCTTCTAGCTTTTATAGACTGGCTGCCTTCCATTTATTCAGCATCATTTTATCCTCACATGGACTAATACCCGAACTTGTTGTGAAACATTAACTACCACCATCAAGTTCCCCCTCTCAGAAACCCCCAACCCACCCCCTTCCCCCCACCATTTTTAGATATATGTACTCGGCTACCTCCATTGTGCGCCATATTAACCCCTTGATCGGAATGGGCAAAAATCCCAGTGGTAAGATGTGGCAAGATCATAGAGACTTATCCAAAGAGACTTGGAGCCGTGATAGCCGCAAAAGGGGGCTCTACAAAGTATTGACTTTAGGGGGGTGAATAGTTATGCACATTGACTTTTTCTATTATTTTGTCCCATTTGTTGTTTGCTTCACTATAAAAAAAAAAAATCTTCAAAGTTGTGGGCATGTTCTGTAAATGAAATGATGCAAATCCTCAAACAAGCCATGTTAATTCCAGGTTGTGAGGCAACAAAACACGAAAAATGCCAAGGGGGGTGAATACTTTTGCAAGGCACTATAAACTTATGAGCACAACTGTATATATATATATATATATATATATATGAAACCGGCCACTTTATTAGGTAGGCCTGTCTATCTTCCTCGCTATTATCTGGAACAGGGGTCTCAAACTGGCGGCCCTCCAGCTGTTGCGAAACTACAAGTCCCATCATGCCTCTGCCTGTGGGAGTCAGGCTTGTAACTGTCAGCCTTGCAATGCCTCATGGGACTTGTAGTTTTGCAACAGCTGGAGGGGCGCCAGTTTGAGACCCCTGATCTGGAAGCTCCTTCCAGAAGCAGGGGGAAGCAGTCAAACTCCCCAGCCTGTAAAGCCCTAAACATGGCCAGAACAATCAACCACCGATCCCTTGTCTATAGAAGGAGCCAAAAACTAAATTTGCCTAGCATCCTACACTAGGAGGGGGTGTTACAAATACAAAGGGGAATTCTACAACAGTAGATTTATACAAGCATGTGCTAACTGGGAGGGGGGAGCGGGAATCCCAGAGTCAGAACTGAACAGGGACTATTTACTATGTAAGAATAGATCCGATAACCCTCCAGCACTAAAACACGGTCAAGAAACATGCGGTCAAGAAATGTCCCATTTGGAGCCTGATAAAGCCTAAATATGGGTGTAACATGGTGCAAAACTCCTGATTAGGAGTGGCTGGTGGCCATTTACCTTTTTGTTGTAATGGCGGCTTGTGTTGTAATGGCAGCTCTGGGTGTGAAATATTCTAGGCATGCCATATTTAAGTGTCAGCAGCTTACTGATCATGCTATTTTACTGTGAAATGGAGATATAATAATTTTTAGTAAGGGGTTCCTCGAGGCCTTAAATTTATGGCAAGGGTTCCTTCAGGGTAAAAAAGGTGGAGAAAGGCTGCCTTACGGTACAGGAAACATCCAGCATGGGGAACATCGAAAAAACAAACTGGCTGCTCGGGAAAGGAAACCATTTTCGAGGACTTTTCAATGACCAAAATGTAGGTTTTTTTCCTTTTGTGTGTTGGGTGTCGGCTTAGTTACACCTCCTGGTAATTATTTGTGTTTATTCAGATAAGATGGAAAAAAAAATCCTTTTCAGAACTCCTGTAGAAGGCTTATACAAATGAATTAAAGAAAAAAGAAATGTAGCAGTGCTAAGAATAGAATTAGGTGATAAGTGAATATCACTAAAGCTAATACTGAAAAAACGTTTAAATGGTGCGCTGACGCAAATAATATGTCAGGACAAGACACTGGTATTATATCAAAGCAAGTGCTAAAAATCATGAAAAACTAATTACATGCTGGTAGTAAATGCATACATAAAAATCCATACATAAAAATTAATAAACAGTCAACAATATATAAATAAAGTGAATCAACATAAACGTGAGTCATAAAGACAAAAAAAAAAAACCTTAGATGGGAGGATATAAATTAATAATTGATATTAATTGATTCCCCCTTTGTGATAACAACTTGAATAGAGTGTTCAAAAAAAGAATAGAACGTTCAAAAAGAAATGAATAAAATGATGCTTTCGTTTTCAAATCCACCACCGCATTAAAAAGGCGACCACCATAAGAAAGGCAGGCTTACCAAATAGCAAGCAAAGGGAGCATGCCTCCCACTGACACCAATGATGGGACACTATTCCTCCCACTGACACCAATGATGGGACGCTAATCCTCCCACTAACAATGATGGGACACTATTCCTCCCACTTACACCAATGATGGGACACTATTCCTCCCACTGACACCAATGATGGGGCACTAGTTTCCTCCCACTGACACCAATGATGGGGCACTATTCCTCCCACTGACACCAATGATGGGGCACTATTCCTCCCACTGACACCAATGATAAGACACTATTCAACCCACTGACACCAATGATAAGACACTATTCAACCCACTGACACCATTTTCAGCAAGTGTCTATAGTCCACCCCCTTAAATCTAAAGGGGTAGTAAATTGGCCCTTTGTTCAGAACAGTTGGAGTCCCCAGTTCTAGAAGGATCGCACTAACACCAATGATGGGGCACTATTCCTCTCACTGACACCATTTTCAACTCCCAGTGTCTATAGTCCAACCCCTAAAGTCTAATGGGTAGTAAATTGGCCCTCTGTTTAGAACATTTGGAGACCCCAGTTCTAGAGGAATCCCACAGGTATGGTATATACATAGTTGGCCTGAGCTGAATCAATGTAATTATTTAAAAGCTTTAGGAGTGTTACAAAACCCAGGACTCTGCAGTCACTATATCTGGCCTCCCACAGTACACAGAACATGGAAATGCAATTATTTTAGTAAATATAAACCACTAAATACATTTTTCTCATCAGCAGTATATAGCAGTCTTGTGACTTCTATCAGTGTCAAATTAAATCTTGTAGGAGGAGTTTTCATTCTACTTTGATTGTCTTATGAGGCTGCAGGACCACCGACCCTCTGTCTGGACAGTGATGATTGGCCCTGTGCTGATCACATGACTCCTCCCAAGAAAAAAAAAAAGAAAAATTATCTAGCAATACACACCAAACTGAGCATGTGCAGAGTGACTACAAAGCCTCTGTCTTATCAAAAGATGGATTGGGGACAGTGGAAGAAGGGGAGAATCAGAGAAGACAGGATCAAACAATCTTTTTACACAAGGCGGAGGATTAACCCCTTAGGTTCCACAGTGAGTATAACAAGAATGCTTTACTGCATATACAGACTGTTTTTACTGTTGTGGGTTTAGTAACACTTTAAAGGGGTTGTAAACCTTTGAGGTTTGCATTCTATGCATTAAGGTGAAAAACCTCCTGTCATGCAGCAGCCCCCCTCTTACTTACCCGAGCCCTGTAATTCCCACGACGGGAACAAGCACACCAGCTCCGGCCGGTGTCTTGTGTCCTGATTGGCTAGATTGATAGCAACGCAGCCATTGGCTCCCGCTGTTTTCAATCAAATCCAATGACGCGGTGTCAGAAACCATGAAATCAGGCCGAGACAGAAGTACAGTTAAATTACACTTGTTTAATAATAAAAGTAAAAAGAACAAACGTAGTCAAAACATAGCCAAAGTTCAGTAACCGGAACAGATAGTCAGCCAAGCCAGAAGGTCAGGGATCAATGTAGTGGAACAGCAAGCAGGATCTGGAGCCAGAAGGGGATGTCAGCAAAGCAAGTCTAGAACAGGATCGCAGGAGATCGTTTCTGTGATGTTGACCACGGCGAAGGCAGAGCTCCTCTGGACTGGACGGCTTAAGCAGGCAGGACTGAGGAGCAGGATATCATCAACAGCTGAGTAACTGTGGAGAGATAGGAGCTGGCAATTATCCGACAGCTGAGCAGCCAGCCCTGACACGCGGGTGCCGGGGGCGAGTCCTGCTGTTAGTGTCAATAGACGCAACAGCAGGACACGGGAGCGCACCCACACATGTGCCCCGAGCGCTTCTCCGACAGGGCACTCGAGAAGAGGAGGAGCCACCAGCGCGGCTGAGGGACCCCAGAAGAGGGGTCCCTGTGCAAAACTAACTGCACAAAAAAAAAAGAGAGTTTAGTAACCTTTTAAGTCTTTGTACCATGCCTAATGGTTCCATGTCTCTGCAGTAAGTCAGGGGATGATGTGTGCCGCGCGCGTGGCATAGACGATGTCAAATGGCTCCGATTGTGGCATTGCCCAGCGCGCTCGGCTCGCGACTCGAAGCTGAAAACTTTGTTCAAGACAGAAAATGCAGCACATTTTAATGTCAGCTTTGTCAGCAGTTCCAGAAGCAGATTAAGAAGGGGAGGTGACAAAGAGCAAATGAAATACTAAAAAGCCCTCCAAAAAAAAAGGCCAATAAGCAAAATGAAATGGAGAAGCGGATAAGCAATTTTTAAGCACAAGCCGTGGAAAGAGACAAAAAAAAACTGTAATAACATGCGAGCGCTGCAGAGACTGCACGGAATTAACACCTAGGGAGAGAATAAAGTTTGTCAATGTTAAGCTGCAGGCTGTGTATTATTTGTTCACTTTTTTTTTTTTTTTTGACTTTGTGAAGGTCTATGATGTAAATGGGGGAAGACGGCCAGCTTGGTACGGACAACGGTCTGCAGTCAAAGTCTCTTGCGGAGCATCATGGGAGAAGAAGCGTGACAACGCCAATAAACTGCCCATCACAGCTGTTAACGGGGGGGACCCGCTGGTTTTGCCGTGCGGCGAAATGAAACAGCTTTTTTTAGTTTAAACCTGCAGGTGTAATAAAGCAGCTGAAGCCGAATTAATTAACATAGAAACTGCGTTAAAAAAAAAGAGATGATGAAAATATTCCAGCGCTCACATTTTCTGTGTGGTGGGGGAGGGGGGCGGGTTTACATTTCTACTTAGAATGACAGAGTTGCGTGCTCGCCTCCATCAATGCAGGTAAGGAAGCTTTCCCGTTTTTTTTTTTTACATAAGGGGTTTCTCTGCCAAGTAAGTGGCTGTAAAGATTTTCCAATTACTTCTTAGCCATTATATCTGTTCTATGTAGCGGAACCATCTCTGCATATGCTCACTTCCAGATTTTCAATAGGAGAAGACATGTCATATCTTAATACGGAATGCAGAACTCAAAAAGCTTTCAGATTGAATTTAATTTAAAAAAAAAAAAGGATATCTGGTCTAAAGGGAACGTTCTAAATTGTGAAATCAATATCATCAAGTCACATATGGCCTCGTAATGGAGACAACCAATAGAAAGTCAAGAACCTAAAGTAGAACTATAGGCAAAACTTTTTTTTTTTTTTTCATTTTGGACAGAGCAAGGGAGGGATATAACCCCTGGGATCAACATGTTTCACCCACAATGGGCTTCTTCAGGAACCAACAAGACTATTGTAGAGCCAGTATAAAGAGAGTAAGCATGGAATGGCAGGATTAACATGTTTCGCCCACGATGGGCTTCTTCGGGAACCACTTTGTGTTTCCCACGTTAAGAAACAATCAAGATATGAATAAGAATACTGATGAATGAAAAAAAAAAAAAATCCAGCAGTGAATGATCCTTATGGTGGAGATGTTTCTTGCAACAGATATTAATGACGGTTAAACCAAGATAATGGGAGTATACATAGGGGAAAAGGAATATGAATCCACAGGCGGTGGTAACCTCAGAAGAAAGGGGGACGAAATACTCACACATAAAATCACTAGCTGGATATGCAGAAAAGGGGAAGATGGTCCATATATGAAGTCAAATAAGGGAAGCACCCAATATGCTGACACATTTACACATTTAATCGGACTGTCAGCATACTGGGTGCTTTCCTTGTTTTACCCCCAGTGTTTCTATTTCTTCCTGCCTTGCTCCTTGCTCCCAGTGTGTCCCAGTTTGTTTCCTGCATTGCTCCCAGTGTGTCCCAGCTTGTTCCCTGCATCGCTCCCAGTGTGTTCCAGCATGTTCCCTGCATTGCTCCCAGTGTGTCCCAGCGTGTTCCCTGCATTGCTCCCAGTGTGTCCCAGCTTGTTCCCTGCATTGCTCCCAGTGTGTCCCAGCATGTTCCCTGCATTGCTCCCAGTGTGTCTCAGCATGTTCCCTGCATTGCTCCCAGTGTGTCCCAGCGTGTTCCCTGCATTGCTCCCAGTGTGTCCCAGCTTGTTCCCTGCATCGCTCCCAGTGTGTCCCAGCTTGTTCCCTGCATTGCTCCCAGTGTGTCCCAGCATGTTCCCTGCATTGCTCCCAGTGTGTCCCAGCTTGTTCCCTGCATTGCTCCCAGTGTGTCCCAGCTTGTTCCCTGCATTGCTCCCAGTGTGCCCCAGTTTGTTTCCTGCCTTGCTCCCAGTGTGTCCCAGCATGTTCCCTGCATTGCTCCCAGTGTGTCCCAGCATGTTCCCTGCATTGCTCCCAGTATGTCCCAGTGTGTTTCCTGCATGGCTCCCAGTATGTCCCAGCTTGTTCACTGCATTGCTCCCAGTATACCCCAGCTTGTTCCCTGCATTGCTCCCAGTATGTCCAAGCGTGTTTCCTGCATTGCTCCCAGTATGTCCAAGTGTGTTCCCTGCATTGCTCCCAGTGTGTCCCAGCTTGTTCCCTGCATTGCTCCCAGTGTGTCTCAGCATGTTCCCTGCATTGCTCCCAGTGTGTCCCAGCTTGTTCCCTGCATTGCTCCCAGTGTGTTTCCTGCATGGCTCCCAGTATGTCCCAGCTTGTTCCCTGCATTGCTCCCAGTATGTCCCAACTTGTTCCCTGCATTGCTCCCAGTGTGTCCCAGCATGCTCCCTGCATTGCTCCCAGTGTGTCCCAGCTTGTTCCCTGCATTGCTCCCAGTATGTCCCAGTGTGTTTCCTGCATGGCTCCCAGTATGTCCCAGCTTGTTCACTGCATTGCTCCCAGTATACCCCAGCTTGTTCCCTGCATTGCTCCCAGTATGTCCAAGCGTGTTTCCTGCATTGCTCCCAGTATGTCCAAGTGTGTTCCCTGCATTGCTCCCAGTGTGTCCCAGCTTGTTCCCTGCATTGCTCCCAGTGTGTCTCAGCATGTTCCCTGCATTGCTCCCAGTGTGTCCCAGCTTGTTCCCTGCATTGCTCCCAGTGTGTTTCCTGCATGGCTCCCAGTATGTCCCAGCTTGTTCCCTGCATTGCTCCCAGTATGTCCCAGCTTGTTCCCTGCATTTCTCCCAGTGTGTCCCAGCTTGTTCCCTGCATTGCTCTCAGTGTGTCCCAGCATATTCCCTGCATTGCTCCCAGTGTGTTCCAGTGTGTTTCCTGCATTGCTCCCAGTATGTCCCGGCTTGTTCCCTGCATTAATCCCAGTATGTCCCAGCTTGTTCCCTGCATTGATCCCCGTATGTCCCAGCTTGTTCCCTGCATTGATCCCAGTATATCCCAGCTTGTTCCCTGCATTGCTCCCAGTATGTCCCAGCTTGTTTCCTGCATTGCTCCCAGTATGTCCCAGCATTGCTCCCAGTATGTCCCAGCATTGCTCCCAGTATGTCCCAGCTTGTTCCCTGCATTGCTCCCAGTATGTCCCAGCTTGTTCCCTGCATTGCTCCCAGTATGTCCCATCGTGTTTCCTGCATTGCTCCCAGTATGTCCCAGGTTATTTCCATCCGTGCTTCTAGTTTGTCCCAGCTTGCTCCCTACCTTGTATGTCTACCTCTATATTGCTCTGTGCTCTCTTACCTGCATTCCATCTTGTTACTATTCTCTCTGCATGACTCTGTTTCCCCTGTGAGTCCAGCCTGCCTCGTTATCCACACCTGTGCACTCCCAGTCTGTGTCTCTCGTTTGTCTCTCTCGATGTATTCCAGTGTTCTCTGCTATTTCCCTGTCTACCCTCCTGCCTTGTAAGGCTGGATTCACATCTATGGCATTTTTAGTGCTTTTTGCATTTTGCAGATTTGCACTACAGTCCATTTATCATGGTTTCCTATGGAAAACATTTTGTAGTGCAAATCTGCAAAATGCAAAAAGCACTAAAAATGCCATAGGTGTGAATCCAGCCTAAGTCCAGTGCCTCAAGAGAGTCTCACCTGCTCTGGTACATAATATAAGAAAATGCACGTCTTGCAATAAAGTTGAGAAACACATGAAAACCAATGAAACTAGAATCACATAGGTGTGAAGGCAACCTTGACATGGAACCGTAGGCAAATAGTTACCTTAGATCCAACAGTCCGTGAAGTCAATAAAGATTGTTTAAAGAAAAAAAAAAATGGGCGCATCAGCACTGCAGTCATGTCAATGCATCACACCGCATCCCAGCCTGTAAGGCAGCAGATAGTGTGATCATATCCTGAGGTCTACAGTGTCGGAAAAAACTCTGAGAAGGCCCCTTAGGCAGTGGAAACCTTGGGGCGTCCCTGGCAGGTTTTTGGAGGTTTCTCGTGTGCGCCCTCTAGTGGGAAAACATTGAACTAACCAGTGTGCACGCCGGCTGCTAGATGGAGATGACCATCACTACTGTACATTACACGGACCGAGGCTGCACCAACATTTTTTTACAAACTGACAGCTGAAAGATAATTTTTTTAGTAGCTTTTAGGAGAAAAACTGTAATGTGAACCTGATGTCTCTGGTTAATGGGCTTTAAGTTGTTATTGGTTACATGACATGAATACAGGATTTACTGTATAGAGTCTTTAACCACTTGCCGACCAGCCGCCAATTTTTTACTGCATCAGGTCGGAACGATCCCACGAGCCGTCGTAGCTGCAGGACCCCCGACCCTCTGTTTGAACAGTGCTGATTGGCCCTGTGCTGATCACATGCACCCTCCCTACTAAGTAAAAAAGGCTGTTGGATCCTGTCTTTTCTGATCTTCCCCTTCTTCCACAGTCCTCAATCTATCCCCTGATAGTACAGAGCCTTGGAGGCAATCTGCACATGCTCAGTCTAGTGTGTATTGCTAGAGAGTTTTTTGTTTTTTTTTTCTTAGGAGGGTGTATATGATCAGCACAGGGCCAATCGGCACTGTCCAAACAGAGGGTCAGGGGTCCTGCAGCTTCATAGGACAATCAGAGTAGAATGAAAACTCCTCCTACAAGCTTTAACCAGACACTGATAGAAGTCACGAGACTGCTATATACTGCTGATGAGAAAAAGGTAATTAGCAGTTTATATTTACAAAAATAATTGCATTTCTGTTTACTGTGGGAGAGCAGATATAGTGAATGCAGGCTCCTGGGGAGATCAGATATAGTGAATGCAGGCTCCTGGGGAGAGCAGATATAGGGACTGCAGGCTCCTGGGGAGAGCAGATATAGTGAATGCAGGCTCCTGGGGAGACCAGATATAGTGAATGCAGAGTCCTGGGGAGATCAGATATAGTAAATGCAGGCTCCTGGGGAGAGCAGATATAGTGAATGCAGGCTCCTGGGGAGAGCAGATATAGTGAATGCAGAGTCCTGGGGAGACCAGATATAGTGAATGCAGAGTCCTGGGGAGACCAGATATAGTGAATGCAGAGTCCTGGGGAGACCAGATATAGTGAATGCAGAGTCCTGGGGAGACCAGATATAGTGAATTCAGGGTCCTGGGGAGACCAGATATAGTGAATGCAGAGTCCTGGGGAGACCAGATATAGTGAATGCAGAGTCCTGGGGAGAGCAGATATACTGAATGCAGGGTCCTGGGGAGACGAGATATAGTGAATGCAGGGTCCTGGGGAGACCAGATATAGTGAATGCAGAGTCCTGGGGAGACCAGATATAGTGAATGCAAGCTCCTGAGGAGGCCAGATATAGTGAATGCAGGCTCCTGAGGAGGCCAGATATAGTGAATGCAGGGTCCTGGGGAGACCAGATATAGTGAATACAGAGTCCTGGGGAGACCAGATATAGTGAATGCAGGGTCCTGGGGAGACCAGATATAGTGAATGCAGGCTCCTGGGGAGACCAGATATAGTGAATGCAGGGTCCTGGGGAGACCAGATATAGTGAATACAGAGTCCTGGGGCGACCAGATATAGTGAATGCAGGGTCCTGGGTTTTGTAACACTTTAGACAGCATGGGGCTCATAGGCCGGTGCCTACTCTGCCTGTTTGGTAATCTGGCACTGCTGCAGCATTTTCTTGGTCTTGTATTTCTGACCTCTTGAAAACCAGAGTCATCTGCTCTGTACTTGTGGCTTTTTAGAGGCTCTCCTCTCCCCAACCAGGGCTGTGCATCTGTCTGAGTTTGTTTCACTGGCCCTTCCACTTTTGCATCTGTCTGTTCCACAATCTGACCTGCATTGGCTACGGCTTCTGATCCTGTTTGTCTGGCTTTGTATCAGCTTCGTCCTTCTGTTGCTGTCTCTTTGCATCTGCTTACAAAATGGTCAACCGCTGTTTGAATGCATTGTACATGTGCTTTGTCAGATCCTGTCTGTCTGCAGTTTTCCAGCCAGAGAATCCCATGTGTCACCTACCAGGAGCTCTCCTACCACATTAGAGATTTTATATATATAGGGCGAAGTCCCGGACACCCTGGACCAGAAGTAACGATGATGTCACTCCGGTCCTCCAGGGCCATAGAGGTGATCAAAGAGTATCTACTCTTTGACCACCTATGGGAGCAGTCAGCCTCACATTTGGATCGTTTTTTCGGGTGGAAATGGTAAGCCTGAGAAACACCGGCGAGCGACGGGGATAGGGGGGGGGGGGTGTTACCCCCTCCCGCCACTTCTGAAAACATTCCAGCGGTCTCATGAGAAAGCCAACTGCTGGCTACAAAAAAAAAAACAATACCGGGGTTATTGCTGATATCTTCAGCCATAATCCCGGTAAACAACTTGCAAACTGCAACGTATATATACATATTGCCAGGGTATTCTTTAATATTGATCGGACCCTGGGCAAACATTTCCTTGCCCCTCATGCAATTTCTCTCTCGCATTGCCCAGGACCCCCTCCTCCATACAACCTCCACCATTACACAGGGCCCCCTCCCCCAAACTACCCTTAACATAACACAAGACCCCTCCCCCATAATACCCCATCATAAAACAGGACCCCCTCCCCCATACTACCCCGTTTAAAACACAGGACCCCCTCCCCCATACTACCCCGATCATAACACAAGGACCCCCTTCCCCATACTACCCCCATCATAACACAGGACCCCCTCCCCCATACTACCCCGATCATAACACAGGACCCCCTCCCCCAGACTACCCCGATCATAACACAAGGACCCCCTCCCCCATACTACCCCGATCATAACACAAGGACCCCCTCCCCCATACTACTCCCATCATTACATAGGACCCCCTCCCCCATACTACCCCGATCATAACACAAGGACCCCCTCCCCCATACTACTCCCATCATTACATAGGACCCCCTCCCCCATACTACCCCCATCATAACACAGGACCCCCTCCCCCATACTACCCCGATCATAACACAGGACCCCCTCCCCCATACTACCCCGATCATAACACAAGGACCCCCTCCCCCATACTACCCCGATCATAACACAAGGACCCCCTTCCCCATACTACCCCCATCATAACACAGGACCCCCTCCCCCATACTACCCCGATCATAACACAGGACCCCCTCCCCCATACTACCCCGATCATAACACAAGGACCCCCTCCTCCATACTACCCCCATCATAACACAGGACCCCTTCCCCCATACTACCCCCATCATTACACAGGACCCCCTCCCCCATACTACTCCCATCATTACATAGGACCCCCTCCCCCATACTACCCCGATCATAACACAGGACCCCCTCCCCATACTACCCCATTATTACACAGGACCCCTCCCCATACTACCCCCATCATTACACAGGACCCCCTCCCCCATACTACCCCGATCATAACACAAGGACCCCTTTTCCCATACTATCCCCATTATTACACAGGACCCCCTCCCCCATACTACCCCCATCATAACACAGGACCCCCTGCCCCATACTACGCCCATCATTACACTGGACCCCCACCCCCATACTACTCCCATCATTACATAGGACCCCCTCCCCCATACTACCCCGATCATAACACAGGACCCCTTCCCCCATACTATCCCCATTATTACACAGGACCCCCTCCCCCATACTACCCCCCATCATAACACAGGACCCCCTCCCCCATACTATCCCCATTATTACACAAGACCCCTCCCCCATACTACCCAATCATTACACATGACCCCCTCCCTCATACTACCCCCATCATTACATAGGACCCACTCCTCCTTACTACCCCCATCATTACACAGGACCCCTTCCCCCATACTACCCCATCATAAGACAGGACCCCCTCCTCCATACAACCTCCACCATTACACAGGGCCCCCTCCCCCAAACTACCCTTAACATAACACAAGACCCCTCCCCCATAATACCCCATCATAAAACAGGACCCCCTCCCCCATACTACCCCGTTTAAAACACAGGACCCCCTCCCCCATACTACCCCGATCATAACACAAGGACCCCCTTCCCCATACTACCCCCATCATAACACAGGACCCCCTCCCCCATACTACCCCGATCATAACACAGGACCCCCTCCCCCAGACTACCCCGATCATAACACAAGGACCCCCTCCCCCATACTACCCCGATCATAACACAAGGACCCCCTCCCCCATACTACTCCCATCATTACATAGGACCCCCTCCCCCATACTACCCCGATCATAACACAAGGACCCCCTCCCCCATACTACTCCCATCATTACATAGGACCCCCTCCCCCATACTACCCCCATCATAACACAGGACCCCCTCCCCCATACTACCCCGATCATAACACAGGACCCCCTCCCCCATACTACCCCGATCATAACACAAGGACCCCCTCCCCCATACTACCCCGATCATAACACAAGGACCCCCTTCCCCATACTACCCCCATCATAACACAGGACCCCCTCCCCCATACTACCCCGATCATAACACAGGACCCCCTCCCCCATACTACCCCGATCATAACACAAGGACCCCCTCCCCCATACTACCCCCATCATAACACAGGACCCCTTCCCCCATACTACCCCCATCATTACACAGGACCCCCTCCCCCATACTACTCCCATCATTACATAGGACCCCCTCCCCCATACTACCCCGATCATAACACAGGACCCCCTCCCCATACTACCCCATTATTACACAGGACCCCTCCCCATACTACCCCCATCATTACACAGGACCCCCTCCCCCATACTACCCCGATCATAACACAAGGACCCCTTTTCCCATACTATCCCCATTATTACACAGGACCCCCTCCTCCATACTACCCCCATCATAACACAGGACCCCCTGCCCCATACTACGCCCATCATTACACAGGACCCCCACCCCCATACTACTCCCATCATTACATAGGACCCCCTCCCCCATACTACCCCGATCATAACACAGGACCCCTTCCCCCATACTATCCCCATTATTACACAGGACCCCCTCCCCCATACTACCCCCCATCATAACACAGGACCCCCTCCCCCATACTATCCCCATTATTACACAAGACCCCTCCCCCATACTACCCAATCATTACACATGACCCCCTCCCTCATACTACCCCCATCATTACATAGGACCCACTCCTCCTTACTACCCCCATCATTACACAGGACCCCTTCCCCCATACTACCCCATCATAAGACAGGACCCCCTCCCGCATACTACCCACATCATTACACAGGGCCCCATACTACCCCCCATCATAACACAGGACCCTCTCCCCCATACCACCCCTATCATAACACAGGGCCCCCTCCCCCATCAATACACAGGACCACATTCCCAAACACCCCCATCATTACACAGGACCCCTCCCCCATCATTACACAGGACCCCTCCCCCATCATTACACAGGACCCCTCCCCCATCATTACACAGGACCCCTCCTTCATGTTACCCCAATCATTACACAGGCACTCTCCCCAGACAAGGTTTACCTTACCAAGCTGCCTAATCATCACACAGTCTGCAGGCATAACACCCAACCAATCACCAGTGCCCTTAACATTCAATTCCACCCTCACCTCCTGAGCCAAATCCACTTATCAACTATCTGCAGGCAGCTCAGCTCCTTTGGGCCCCACAACAATGACTGGGTGCAGGGCAGCTTCCGCTTTTGCCCCGCGTTAAAGACGGCCCTGCATATTGCGGTCGGCAAGTGGTATTAAAGTAGCGCAGTGCTGAAAAAGCAAAAAAATGGCCTGGTCATGAACGGGGTAAAACCTTCCGGAGGTTAAGTCGTTAAAAAAAAAAAAATCGTGGTGGTGACAGGGTCTCTTTCAACCCTTAAAAATGTGCCTTACCCATTCTGCTCAAGGTCGTTTGCATTTCGGAGAGGTCGCATGCTAAGCATTCCGCGCCCATCTCTTAGACGCCTCTCCTGTCATGGCGAGCAACTTTACCCTGAATATTTGTGAGATTATAGAATGAATTGCTAATGAAAGGCTCTCTGCTGAAATACCAAAAGACAAACAAAGAATCGGAGCCCCAGCCAAGAAACCGCGCCGAGCGGCCAGAAATGGCACTTATTATTTAAGAGAAGAATTGAAGGCTCCTGACCCCAGCATGGGTGCCTGCCTGGTTAGCATATTAACAAGTCGTTTCACTCGATGTATGAAGTGGTGCTTCAGACAGAGGTTAACCGCGTGAGCCAATCAAGAGCCGCCATTAAAAGGACTTATTTAACACACCAGAGACAAGAATCTATGTGCCTGGACTACATTTTATAATACATGGCCGATGAAGGATCTGTAACAAACTCTGGGGTCTACTTATTAGGGTTTTCACCCGAGGTTCACACAACTTTCACCCAAGATTCGCAGATTTTAGTAAATCATAGCAGGGGAAATGGGTGAATCTTAGGTGAAAGTTGTGTGAAACTTAGGCAAATATATTAATAGACTCCCATTGTGTATAGGCTTAAAGGAAAAATATATACCGTATTTATCGGCGTATAACACGCACCCCAAGTTTAGGAGGGAATTTTAAGGAAAAAAACTTTTAGGAGGGAAGTTTAAGGAAAAAAAAACTTACATTTAAATGCCCATCAATGCAGCGTTATCATGTCCATCTGCAGCCTTGTCAGTGCAGCCTTGCCCCAGTGCAGAATTGTCAGTGCAGCCTTGTCCCCAGTGGTCAGTGCAGCCTTGTTCCCAGTGGTCAGTGCAGCCTTGTCCCCGCCGACATACACAAGTTTAGTGTGTAGTTTTAAATATGGCGCCGCGGAGTTCGGAGGGACTCGGCGGCGCTCGTTCAGCTGAACGAGCGCCGCCGAGAACACAGTGACTGGGCGGAGCCGAGATACACATAGCCGAGGGTTCTCGGCTCTTCTCGGCGCCGTTCACAGTCACGCCCAGTCCCTATGATGGTCATAACACAGGTCCAATTGCGGGACTGGGCGGGACTGTGAACAGTGCCGAGAAGAGCCGAGAACCCTCGGCTATGTGTATCTTGGCTCCGCCCAGTCCCTCCGAACTCCGCGGCGCCATATTTAAAAATACAAGCTATGTGAATGTCGGCGGCGATCGCGGCGATCGCTCCGATAGATCACAAAATAGCGGGGATCGGCGTATAACACGCACCCACGATTTTCTCCTGATTTTAAGGGGAAAAAAGTGCGTGTTATACGCCGATAAATACGGTATGTAGCAAGGTCTCCGGCTTCCCTCAGTCTAATGAGAACCTCCAGAGCCAGAGATAGCTGACATCCTCCTGTAGGTGGTGGGTTGTGAGGCATAGTGGGTGCAAGGTGGAAGTTATTGGGCGCCAGACACTTCTTGAATGCAAAAGAGATGTTTATTTCTCTTACAAACTTTTATGGGGAAAAGAGGGTTAAGGCCAGGACACCCTTAAGTAGTTGCAAGTTTAATTAGCAGACTTCAATAGGAGGACAGCCGTGCAGGGAAAAGGCCTCCAGCAAGAAGCCACATCTGCACATGCAGGAATGCTGTCTCCTATGGTAACAGTCTTGAACAGTTCCTAACACAAACATAACAGTTCTACTGCCGCGTACACAGGGTCGGAATTTCCAACAGAAAAAGTCCAATGGGAGCTTTTGGTCAGATAATCCGACCGTGTGTATGCTCCATCGAACATGCTCTAAGTTTTTAGGGAGCTTGTCCCGTTGGCAAGTCCGACCGGGCATTACACCTTTAATACAACTTCTCGTTGTAGTTCTTCAGTCCACTGAGCTCCCGGTCTCTCACTAGACCCTCTGATTCACTGTCACTGATTCCCTTGAGCTCCTCCAATCTTTTAGGTGGTATCTTCCTCAAGCGTCACCCTGCTGGGTCCCTAGCTTGGCACTCCAGATACTTCTCAAGCTTCACCCCACTGGCCTTCTCGTGTTCCTGACTTGGTAGACAAGGCTGCTCTGCAAGCGTCTCCTCCACTGGTTGGGTCCCTGACTTGATCACCGCCTGAAGTTTCCAGATTCTCCACCGTGCCCGTTCGGTGAGAATGCTGCTCCGGTACTTGCTTTGGTTACTCACTGTGGTCCCCGGTAATTAGGCGGATAGTCCCTGACTGGCGACAGCTTCCCCTCTACCTCCGACCACAACAGGTTCTCTGGCCGGCAGAACCGTCACTTCTGGTTAGACTGCAAGCTGCAGTCCCAACCCTGAGATGCTCTCTTGCTTCTGGATAGGCTCTCAGACAGCCTAGCAGCCAGATGCCCCCGGGATAGGCCCAAACTCTGGCCTAGCAGCCCAGGGCAACACGACACACGTCCACCCAGACAGCCGTCCAGGTGGCACAGAACCCAGATCACCTGACTCCACCCGAATATATAGGTTCTCCCACCAGGCCAAGGGATTCAAGAAAACCCCTGCCCATTGGCTGAGATACCCCATATACCTATAACCTGATCTTGGGTTACCCTTCTCATATCTAATACCACCAAGTACCGGGCCACCTAGTGGTAGATGAGAAAAGTGCAACAAGGCCAAACTTAGGGAGCAATCAATAGATCTCTAACAATCAACCAGGATAACTTCTCCTGGCAAGTAAATTTGTGAGGAGCTCCCTGCCTAAACTCCAGGGTAAATGTATGCTAGGAAATATACACTCACCGGCCACTTTATTAGGTACACCCGTAATCTTTTGTATGTATGAACAACATGAGTTAGGGACCTTAGAATGTAAGCTCCTTAAGGCAAAGACTGATGTGAATGTATAATATACACTCACCGGCCACTTTGTTAGGTAGACCTGTTCAATTGCTTGGTAACACAAATTGCTAATCAGCCAATACCATTGCAGCAACTCAATGCATTTAGGCATCTAGACCTGGTGAAGATGACTTGCTGAAGTTCAAACCGAGCATCAGAATGGGGGAAGAAAAGGGGATTTAAGTTATTTTGAACGTGGCATGATTGTTGGTGCCAGACGAGCTGGTCTGAGTATTTCTGGGATTTTCACGCACATCCATTTCTCTGGTTTACAGAGAATGGCGGGAAAAGGTCTTGTTGATGTCAGAGGAGAATGGGCAGACTGGTTCCAGATGATAGAAAGGCAACAGTAACTCAAATATTCACTTGTTACATCCAAAGTATGCAGAATACCATCTCTGAACACACAACACATCCAACCTTGAAGCAGATGGGCTACAGCAGCAGAAGACCACACCGGGTGCCACTCCTGTCCGCTAAGAACAGAAAAATGAGGCTACAATTGGCTCAGGATCACCAAAATTGGACAATCGAAGACTGGAAAAAACGTTGCCTGGTCTGATAAGTCTGGATTTCAGCTGCGACATTCAGATGGTGGGGTCAGAATTTGGCGCATGGGTCCATCCTGCCTTGTATCACCGGTTCAGGCTGGTGGTGGAGGTGTAATGGTGTGGGGGGATATTTTCTTGGCACACTTTGGGCCCCTTAGTACCAATTGATCATGGTTTAATCACCACGGCCTACCTGAGTATTGTTGCTGACCATGTCCATCCCTTTATGACTACAGTGTCCCCATCTTCTGATGGCTCCTTCCAGCAGGATAATGCACCATGTCACAAAGCTCCAATCATCTCACCACTGGACAATGAGGTCCCTGTCCTCCAATGGCCTCAAAGCTCACCACATCTCATCCAATAGAGCATCTTTGGGATGTGGTTGATCGGGCGATTGGCATCATGGATGTGCAGCCGTCAAATCTGCAGCAACTGTGTGATGTTATCAGGTCACTATGGACCAAAATCTCTAAAGAACATTTCCAACACCTTGTTGAATCTATGCCACGAAAGAATGAAGGCAAAAGGGGGTCCAACCTGGTACTAGCAAGGTGTACCTAGGTAGGCAAGAGGTTAATGCAGATATTTTAATTTCTACTTAAAAAAATAGAATAAAATAGTTTACATGTATAAATCAGCTGTGTGTTCGATAAAGAAAAGTTTCGTGCGGAGCCGGCTCTTCCTTTCATTGTCCTGGTTACTTAAGGACAGTGAACAGATTTTATTTGGAGGCACGCGCAGGGAATTGGCTAAACACGGTCCATATGCTTATAAATCCCCATAGAGCGGCTTGATTCATTGCCTTCTTAGGAACAGCAGCTGAGGCTCCAAGCTTTCCTGGGACTTCGCTCCGTACACCTAGCTTAGCACACGCCGATTTCCAGAAATTTTATTTTGAAGTGCAGCTACGAGTGTGCTCCATCAGGTTTGACTTTTTTTGTAGTCTTCACAAGTGCCCTCCGACGTCTGATAGATAAAATTGGATTTCACAGCCGTGTGCACAACTATTATGTTATAATAAAAAGGCATCAGGGGTTTGGGAAATAGAAAAAAAAAAACACTTGTCCCTATTTTATGTTTTGTAATTTATTATTTGTCTTAAAAGAGAACTTCACCAAAGCCATAAATCATTGTGTAGCACCCTGATGTTTAGGCAGGGTTGCTAGTAAATTTACCTGCCAGGTATAGTTGCCTTGTTCAATTGAGAGGGGATCAATTGATTCCACCCTAATTCTGGAATTGCTGCACTTCCCTCTTCTGTCACTAGATGGCCGGGTATCTGGTGGCGTTAGCTAAGACAAGGGCATTGCAAGGACAGATTAGGAATAGATGGGGTATCTCAGCCAATGAGCAGGGATCTTCTTGGGTCCCTTGGCCTGCTGGGAGAGCCTATTTATTTGGTTGAGGTCAGGTGATCGGGGTTCTGTGCCACCTGAACGGCTGTCTGGATGGACGTGTGTTGTGCTGTCCCGGGCTGCTAGGCCAGAGCCTGAGGCCTATCCCAGGGACATCTGGCCGCTAGGCTGTCTGAGGGCCTATCCAGAAAGCAAGAGAGCAGCACAGGGTTGGGGGATTGTGGTTTGCAGTCCAACCAGAAGTGACGGTTCTGCCGGCAGGAGAACCTGTCATGGTCGGAGGTAGAGGGGAAGCTGTCGCCACTAAGGGTATATCCACCTTGTTACCGGAGACCACTATGAGTAGCTGAAGCAAGTACCGGAGCAGCATTCTCACCAACCGGGGACGGTGAAGAATCTGGAAACTTCAGCAGGTGTCAAGCCAGGGACCCAACCAGCGGAGGTGGAGAGGTAGAGGGGAAGCTGTCGCCACTAAGGGTATATCCACCATGTTACCGGAGACCACTGTAGCTGAAGCAAGTACCGGAGCAGTATTCTCACCAACCGGGGATGGTGAAGAATCGGGAAACTTCAGCAGGTGTCAAGCCAGGGACCCAGCCAGCCGAGGTGGAGGGGTAGAGGGGAAGTTGTCGCCGCTAAGGGTATATCCACCATGTTACCGGAGACCACTGTAGCTGAAGCAAGTACCGGAGCAGCATTTTTACCAACCGGGGATGGTGAAGAATCGGGAAACTTCAGCAGGTGTCAAGTCAGGGACCCAGCCAGCGGAGGTGACTCTTGAAGAGCAGCCTTGTGTGCCAAGCCAGGGACTGAGCAGGCCAGTGGGGTGAGAAGTATCTTGGATGCCAAGCTAGGGACCCAGCAGGGAAGCGGGACTGACGCTTGAGGAAGATACAAAGCGAGAAGGTTGAAAGAGCTCAGGAGATCCAGTGGCAGTGGATCAGCAAGTCTAGTGAGAGAGAGACTGGGAGCTCAGTTGAGTGATTATCTACAAGAGGAGATTGTAGAGGAAGTGAAAGAGTTCATTGTAACTTTTGTTAGAAACTGTTCAAGATTGTTGCCATAGGAGACAGAGCGTGTCTACACATGCAGATGTGGTCCCCGGCTGGGTGCCTTTCCCTGCAAGGCTGTCTACCTATAGAAGTCTCGGAGTCTGCCAATTAACATCACAACTACTAAAGGGTGTCCTGGCCCCAAAGCTCTTTCCCACAGTTCTGTTAAGGAGACAATAAATCTCTTTGAATTCAAGAAGTGTCTGGCCCCCATGAATCTATCTTGCATCACACCCACCATCGCCTCGTAACCCACTCTACATAGAAGGATTTTAGCTGTCCCTGACCCTGGAGGTTCTCATTAGACCAAAGGGGGCCCGGGACCTGGCTACAATTGGAAGAACACAAAGCGTCGTGCTATGGTGAGCTGATAATTCTAGGCTTTTATCGCAAGCTATAGCCGCTTCAGCCCCGGAAGAATTTACCCCCCTTCCTGACCAGAGCACTTTTTTGCAATGCGGCACTGCGTCACTTTAACTGACAGTTGCGCGGTCATGCGACGTGGCTCCCAAACAAAATTGACGTCCTTTTTTTTCCCACAAATAGAGCTTTCTTTTGGTGGTATTTGATCACCTCTGCGGTTTTTATTTTTTGCGCTATAAACAAAAAAAATAGCGACAATTTTGAAAAAAAACGCATTATTTTTTACTTTTTGCTTTAATAAATATCCCCCAAAAATATTTTTTTTCCTCGGTTTAGGCCGATAAGTATTCTTCTACATATTTTTGGTAAAAAAAAAAAATCGCATAAGTGTTTATTGATTGGTTTGCGCAAAAGTTATAGCGTTTACAAAATAGGGGATAGTTTTACGGCATTTTATTAATAATTTTTTTTTTACTAGTAATGGCGGCGATCAGCGATTTTTATCGTGAGTGCGACATTATGGCGGACACATCGGACATGTTTGACACATTTTTGGGACCATTGTCATTTATACAGCAATCAGTGCTATACAAATGCACTGATTTCTGTGTAAATGACACTGGCAGTGAAGGGGTTAACCACTAGGGGGCTAGGGAGGGGTTAAGTATGTCCTGGGGAATGTTTCTAACTGTGGGGGGGGGCGTGGCTACGCGTGACACATCACTGATCTCCGCTTCCGATCACAGGGAGCAGAGATCAGTGACACTGTTACTAGGCAGAACGGGGAGATGCTTGTTTACATTAGCATCTCCCCGTTCTTCCTCTACGTGAGGCGATCGCGGGGATCGAGTCCGCGGGACCCGCGTCCCGACTCATGGGTACGCCCATTTGCCCAGCCGTGACATTCTGCCGACGTACATTGGCGTGCGCCGGTCGGGAAGTGGATAGACCTCTCTGTACTAAACGGTAATACTTGAAGCGACTTAATTTATAGCAATACTCAGAACTGGGACTTTAATTATACCTCCAAGGGTGAAACATCCAAATCAACAAACAACTTTGTTAACCACTAAACTTTCACCCCCTTCCTGCCCAGGCCGATTTTCCACTTTCAGCGCTGTCACACTTTGAATGACAATTGCGCGGTCATGCAGCGCTGTACTTATATGACATTTTTATAATTTTGTTCACACAAACAGAGCTTTCTTTTATTGGTATTTGATCACCTCTGCGTTTTTTTATTCTTTGCAAAATAAAAGAAAAAAAAAGACAGAATCACAGTATATATATAAAATAATATGTAAAGTGGTTGGAGGGAAGCTTCAGAATGGCAAAGATGTTTTTATTACAAATGATGTTAGCAGACCGCAGTTCCTCTTTAATTAAAAGAAAAGACGCCAGACAGCCTTTCAAAAAATACGAAACCAAATCAAACTGACTAATTTACAGGAGAGTCAGAACTATTGAACGTTCCAGGTTACGAGCGCAGAGTATTGAAAGCAAAAAAAACCCTGAATCACCAAATGCATTCTTTAAGCAGTTTGCTGAAACAGTGAAAATAAAAAAAGAAAAGTGCCGCATACTCCCCAAAAATCGAGACAGAATTGATTTTTACGGAGGGCCTCATAAGTCAGCCTGGCACCTTGTAGCTTCCTGCCCAGAGAAGAACCTGCAGAACATTAACTATGCCAAGACCAAAGATAGATACACTGCACTTCTATGAGCAGAGAACTTCGCCATTTTCTTACTTTCACGGGTCATTCATTGGTTGGTGATGGCCAAATCATTTAGCGATCATTCATACTAGTGGATAAGAGGTAAAACCCCGCAGTTGAGTACATTTTTACCGCCACCCCAACCACTCCCTCTTTAGGCAGTGGCCGGGGGTGTACACATGCTGCGCCTGCAATGCTTTGCAAGAATAATACCCCCTCTCGCTTTGGGGGGCATAGTGAGACCCTTTCAAGTGAATGGGGCTGTTCTGAAAGCGCCCCGCAACCACGAGCAATGCACACGGTTGTGTCACACTAGTACAGGCTTTAAAGGGTTGTCAATGCTCTCTGTAGAGCAATCTGAACATAGAACACTCTTCAGAGGCCAAAGCAAATGTCAAAGGGCCCTTAGTGATTATTTTAATAATTAAAGTGGTTGTAAACCCTTCCATTTACCCAGTGATGCGACTGGCCTCAGGTGATACACAGAGATGAAACAAATCCTCCTACATAAGTTGTACCGGTTTATCTGCAGTTTTCTCTTCTCTACAGCCCGTCAAAGGTGTACCTGTGTGTAATTTAATCTCAGTATAAATACAGCTGTTCTGTGAAGCCCTCAGAGGTTTGTTAGAGAACCTTAGTGAACAAACAGCATTGTGAATACCAAGGAACACACCAGACAGGTCAGGGATAAAGTTGTGGAGAAGTATAAAGCAGGGTTAGGTTATAAAAAATATCCCAAGCTTTGAACATCTCATGGAGCACTGTTATATCCATCATCTGAAAATGGAAAGAGTATGGCACAACTGCAAACCTACCAAGACATGGCCGTCCACCTAAACTGACCGGCCGGGCAAGGAGAGCATTCATCAGAGAAGAGCCAAGAGGTCCATGGTAACTCTGGAGGAGCTGCAGAGATCCACAGCTCAGGTGGGAGAATCTGTCCACAGGACAACTATTATGCCCCGTACACACGGTCGGACTTTGTTCGGACATTCCGACAACAAAATCCTAGGATTTTTTCAGACGGATGTTGGCTCAAACTTGTCTTGCATACACACGGTCACACAAAGTTGTCGGAAAATCCGATCGTTCTAAACGCGGTGACGTAAAACACGTACGTCGGGACTATAAACGGGGCTGTGGCCAATAGCTTTCATCTCTTTATTTATTCTGAGCATGCGTGGCACTTTGTGCGTCGGATTTGTGTACACACGATCGGAATTTCCGACAACGGATTTTCTTGTCGGAAAATTTTATATCCTGCTCTCCAACTTTGTGTGTCGGAAAATCCCATGGAAAATGTGTGATGGAGCCCACACACGGTCGGAATTTCCGTCAACAAGGTCCTATCACACATTTTTCGTCGGAAAATCCGACCGTGTGTACGGGGCATTAGTCGTGTTCTCCACAAATCTGCCCTTTATGGAAGAGTGACAAGAAGAAAGACATTGGTGAAAGAAAGTCATAAGAAGTCCGGTTTGTAGTTTGTGAGAAGCCATGTGGGGGACACAGCAAACATGTGGAAGAAGGTGCTCTGGTCAGATGAGACCAAAATTTAACTTTTTGCCCTAAAAAGCAAAACGCTATGTGTGGGGGGAAAACTAACACTGGACATCACCCTGAACACACCATCCCCACTGTGAAACATAGTGGTGGCAGCATCATGTTGTGGGGATGCTTTTCTTCAGCAGAGACAGGGAAGCTGATCAGAGTTGATAGATAGATGGATGTAGCCAAATACAGGGCAATCTTAGAAGAAAACCTATTGGAGTCTGCAAAAGACTTGAGACTGGGGCGGAGGTTCACCTTCCAGCAGGACAACGACCCTAAACATACAGCCAGAGCTACAATGGAATGGTTTAGATCAAAGCATATTCATGTGTTAGAATGGCCCAGTCACAGCCCAGACCTAAATCCCATTGAGAATCTGTGGCAAGACTTGAAAATTGCTGTTCACAGACGCTCTCCATCCAATCTGACAGAGCTTGAGATATTTTGCAAAGAAGAAGAATGGGCAAAAATGTCCCTCTCTAGATGTGCAAAGCTGGTAGAGACACCCCCAAAAAGACTTGGAGCTGTAATTGCAGTGAAAGGGGGTTCTACAAAGTATTGACTCAGGGGGGCGCCATACAAATGCCCCCCCCCACACTTTTCACATATTTATTTGTAAAAAATGTGGAAAACCATTTATCATTTTCCTTCCACTTCACAATAATGTGCCACTTTGTGTTGGTCTATCACATAAAATCCCAATAAAATACATTTACGTTTTTGATTGTAACATGACAAAAATGTGGAACATTTCAAGGGGTGTGAATACTTTTTCAAGGCACTGTATATGTGCCCAGGTCAGATTTCATAAATGGGATTTACATCCACTTTAAGATCTCTTCAAAAGGGAATGTGACATGTGACACATAGGCTTTTATGGAGTTGAGTTTAGGAGCTTTGGCAAAAATACACGCCAAAGCTACTAATCTCAAGTCTAGGAGCTGTAGTGTACATGAAGCTTAAGTTCCACAATTCAGTGGGAGGAACCACTGTGTCGAGAACACCAGGGTAGATGGTGCTGCTTGGGAATAGCTACACTTCGAGAGGCTCAGAGACACTCGGGAACGGAGTGTTTCTGTGTGTCTCAGAGCCGCTCCGAGTGGTCTCCGAGTTTCACCGGCGCCCCCGCACCTCTGGCCAAATGCGATACTGCACACACCATTGGCTTGAATCCTGCTCGTCTTGCGAGACAATGCTCACAAACCGAGTCAGGATTTTTAAAAAATAATAGCTCGTATTGCGAAATGCTTGTAAAGCCCGTTACTCGCAATGCGAGGTATTACTGTATACAAACATTTACACCTCAAAAAGAAAAATATATAAACAAATAAAAGAAAAAGGAAACAACACAAAAACACCAAAAAACAAACAAAAAGAAAACAAACCAAAGTGACCCATGAATAAACTCCAGGAATAAGCCCCACACAATATCCTTACTAATAAGAAAGAAAAATAAACTAAAAAGAATAAAATATGTAGCGATTACGATAAAAATAAAAAGGAGTATACGTATAAAGACCTATATAAAACTTATCAATATAACATTAGTAATACTGTAAAATCAATTTCCTATTACTCAAAATCGCAACACTTATGCCGCGTACACACGGTCGGACTTTTCGTCTACAAAAGTCAGACAGCCTGTCCGACAGACTTCCGGCAGACTTTCGGCGGACTTTCGACGGACTTGCGGCGGACTTTCTAACGAACAGACTTGCCTACACACGATCACACAAAAGTCCGTCGAATTCTTACGTGATGACGTACACCGGACTAAAATAAGGAAGTTCATAGCCAGTAGCCAATAGGTGCCCTAGCGTGGCTTTTTGTCCGTCGGACTAGCACACAGACGAGCGGATTTCGGGGTCCGTCGTAGTTACGAAGTAAAGATTTGAAGCATGTTTCAAATCTAAAGTACGTCGGATTTGAGGCTAAAAAAGTATGTTGAAAGTCCGGAGAAGCCCACACACGATCGGATTACCAGCCAGCTTTAGTCCGTCAGCGTCCGTTGGACTTTTGTAGACGAAAAGTACGACCGTGTGTACGCGGCATAAGGATGAGTCTTTGGTTATCCTTGCCTAGACAGTACATGCGCATTGATACCAACGTATCCACAGGTATCCAATGAGACTTTTTTTTATTATATACTCTCACAAAAACAGCATAGGGCAAAAACCATATATGAGAAATCCCCATATAAAGCTAGAGATATCCCAACCAAATCCATAGTTTGGGCAGCCACTAAAGAATTACAGATATCCTCAACAGGGAGGTAAAGCATCCCATGTATACCCACACATGATACAGAAGAGGAAGGAGGGAGGTGCAAAGGAACCCACACCACTATTATTCATAATAAGAAGAAACGTCCCACTCAAAGTTCAACCCAAACGTGATACGAGTATGCAAATGAAAGATCCAATGCACCTCTCTCCTACACTGTAGGAGAGAGGTGCATTGGATCTTTCATTTGCATACAATTACTTCTTAGCTAACTGGAGAGACCTCTCGGATTTTCAGAACTGGGCATGAATTTACCATTACTTCTTAGCAAACTGGAGATTCCAGGGTTTTCAGTATTCAGCATTAACCTACCATTATTTCTTAGCTAACTGGAGAGACTTCCAGGAATTTCCCTATCAAGCATGAATCCACCATCACATCATAGCTAACTACAGAGAAACTTCCAGGTTTTTCAGTATTAGGTACGAATCTACCATTACTTCTTGGCTGACAGGAGAGACTTTCAGGATTTTCAGTACTGTACTGGGCATTAATCTACAATTACTTTTTATCTAACTGGAGAGACCTCCCAGGTTTTCAGTACTGGGCATAAATCTACCATTACTTCTTAGCAAACTGGAGATACTTCCAGGGTTTTCAGTATTCAGCATTAACCTACGGTACCATTTTTTCTTAGCTAACTGGAGAAAGTTCTGGGATTTTCAGTATCAAGCATGAAGCTACCATCAAATCTTAGCTAACTGGAGAGACTCTCCAGATCTTCAGTATTGGGTATTAATCTACAATTACTTCTTAGCTAAACTGGAGAACCTTCCAGGATTTTCAGTATTTGGCATTCATCTACCATTACTACTTCTTAGCTAACTGGAGAAACTTCCAGGATTTTCAGTATCGAGCATTAAACTACAATTACTTCTTAGCTAAACTGGAGAGACTTCCAGGATTTTCTGTATTAAGCATGAATTTACCATCAAATCTTAGCTAACTGGAGAGACTTCCCAGATGTTCAGTATTGGGCATCAGTCTAAAATTACTTCTTAGCTAACTGCAGAAACTTCCAGGATTTTCAGTATCGGGAATTAAACTACAATTACTTCTTAGCTAAACTGGAGAGACTTTCAGGATTTTCTGTATCAAGCATGAATTTACCATCAAATCTTAGCTAACTGGAAAGACTTCCCAGGTGTTCAGCATTGGGCTCAGTCTACAATCACTTCTTAGAAAACTGGAGATACTTCCAGGGTTTTCAGTATTCAGCATTAACTGACAGTACCATTATTTCTTAGCTAACTGGAGAAAGTTCTGGGATTTTCATTATCAAGCATGAAGCTACCATCAAATCTTAGCTAACTGGAGAGACTCTCCAGATGTTCAGTATTGGGTATTAATCTACAATTACGTCCTAGCTAACTGGAGAAACTTTCAGAATTTTCAGTATTGGCCATTCATCTACCATTACTTCTTATCTAACTGGAGAAACTTCCAGGATTTTCAGTATCTGGCATTAAACTACAATTACTTCTTAGCTAAACAGGATTTTCTGTATGAAGTATGAATTTACCATCAAATCTTAGCTAACTGGAGAGACTTCCCAGATGTTCAGTTTTGGGCATCAATCTACAATTACTTCTTAGATAACTGGAGAAACTTTCAGGATTTTAAGTATCGGGCATTAAACTATAATTCCTTCTTAGCTAAACTGGAGAGACTTCCAGAATTTTCTGTATCAAGCATGAATTTACCATCCAATCTTAGCTAACTGGAGAGACTTCCCAGGTGTTCATTATTGGGCATCAGTCTACAATTACTTCTTAGAAAACTGGAGATACTTCCAGGGTTTTCAGTATTCAGCATTAACCTACGGTACCATTATTTCTACACACGATCTGACTTTCCAACGGGAAATGTTGGATGTGAGCTTGTTGGCTGAAAGTCCGACCGTGTGTATGCTCCATCGAACATTTGTTGTGGGACTTTCCGCCAACAAATGTTGGCTAGCAACATTTGGCTAACTTCCTTTTTATCAGCTCGCCGTAAGTTCTGTATGTCACTACTGTTGTTGGCCAACATTTGTGTGACCGTGTGTAAGCAAGACAGGTTGAAGCCAACAACCTTCGAACAAAATTTCACGTTTTTTTTTTTTTTGTCGGAAAGTCCAATCGTGTGTACGGGGTAAAAGTTAAACTGGAGAGACTTCCAGGATTTTCTGTATCAAGCATGAATTTACCATCAAATCTTAGCTAACTGGAGAGACTTCCCATGTTCAGTATTGGGCATCAGTCTACAATTACTTCTTAGCTCACTAGAGCGACTTTCAGGATTTTCAGTATCAAGCATGAATCTACTATCAAATCTTAGCTGACTAGAGAGACTTTCCAGATTCTCGGTATTGGGAATTATTCTACTATTACTTTTTAGCTAATTGGGGAGACTTCAAGGATTCTCAGTATTGGGCATCAATCTTCTAGCAGTTGTTGATACTAGAAAAAGCTTCCAAGCAACCAAGGAACAGCAGAGCTAAATAAAAACCATGTCCACTCTCTTCTTGAGGGCATTAGAGAAACCTTAATGCAATTTTGTGGTGGGCGGGGTTATCCTGAGCTGGCAAACAGTTATTAGTTGCCAGTATCCATTTCTCCTGCTGGCAGCTGTGTAACCCGAAGGTTTAAAAAATTCCTGTGTCCAGCAATGGATGAGAAAGAAAAGAGATACTCAAAGCACTGTGCAACAAATAGCAACTAATTTTAACTTGTTTTTTTTTTTTCCAACACGTAGGAAATACAAAAAAAAAAAATGAACAAAACACCATAGGGCTAAAACAGCGAGCGGTGGAAATCAAAAGGAAATCACAGAAGGAAAGATAATTGTGACAACCAGACCAATTTTATTATCATACAGCCAGCGGAAGCTTGCGGGATACTGTAATTCAAAGCAAGAGAAGGTAAACGGCGATGCAGTTCTTATAGAAAGAACAACCCTTTAATATTAATATATATTTCAGTTCACTGTATTTATTGAAAGGTGAGAGAACTATAAAGGACAGACATTCCTTTTATTTTTCAAAAATTATGATAATTTGTTACTAAAATGTAACTTGAAAAAAATAAATTTTCCTGTTCATTATTACATTTTGAGTTATTATGAATTGTATATAAAAAAAAATAAAAATAAAATAAAGTAATTATATATTTCAATATTATTAGCATACAATGAATGTGTATGCATGAAAATTCCTGAGCCTTCAAAAAAGAATGGTGAATGATAAGACACCCCAGCTGAGCAGAAACGTGTCACCGCAATCGCTCTGAATGTTGCTAGCCACGGGGTTGCCATTGTGTATGGATGTGATGAGAAACTCATTATTCTGTGAATTCTGAACACATGCTGAAATCCTTTAAAGCAGAACACTACAAATCAATTGCCCACTGTTGGATAGAATAACAAAACCAGCCGTTAAATCCTGAGATTTCCCCCCCGCAGTATTTTTTTTTCTGCCTCCTAGATGTCCACAGACTGATGAGCAGCATTGCTTCCTCTGAGCCCAGTTCGTCAGGGACCCGCCCCTCAGCCTTTGACCAAACAGTGAAAAGAAAAGCAGCACAGCTCATTGTAGTAATATGCCCAAAACATGCTCTGCCATTTTAGTATACAAGCTGGCTTAAATCTGCAACTATCAAATAATGTTTGCAAAGATGCTTGCATAAGCACTGTGTTATATATACATCATTGTGGGTTGGTTTGTCTGGGACAGGATGATTCATAACCAGATGGCCTGTTGACCCGTGTTAACTCATGATGATGTATCTTAAAGGGTCATTGACTTGTATAAACCATATATCGCTGACTTGTTTAATTATATTCATGAAATTACTGTATCCCTTTACTAACCACTCCCCCCTCCCCTATTGTGATTGGTAAAGCTGAACCAAATATAAGCTGTGTACACGCCCAATAAAGTAGGCATATTCTTTGAACTTATTCCGTGTATCTTGTGTTCACTGAAGTGCCTCACGGTACTGGGGGGGTCCTTCGGTAGTCTGCAATATTAACCACTTGGCTGGTCTGTCATGTACCTGAAGTACCCTTAAAACCCCTTCAAATGGAGGCACTGTTGAGATAAGGTGATCACCTGTGGTAAGGTACCTTTTTGTCTCATTTTGACGAACTGTTTTCTTGCCTCAGCTCTGATAAAACCTTAAATTAAGAAGGGAGACGGACCAGGCCTTACAAGTGGCCTTTGGTAGGCCTGGCTTTTGGTAAGCCCGGCTTTTGGTAAGCACTCTGCTCTTTCCACAGTAAATTATGAGTGAGACCATCCACAAAAAAACTCCCCTCAGGCACCATCCCTAATGTACAAATTACCTTATATTTTAATTCCACCCCTCTAAGGATTGGGGAATAAAGATAAACGGGACTTTGAATGAGCTTATCGAGGACATTTAGAACAATCTATTAAAATATAACAAACTTTATTACATCATTACAAGGCATTAAGAACATACATCAGCATATATTAATTAACACCTCTACGACTAAGCCCCAGTGGGTGGGCCGAAACATGTCAGGGGACATGGCGCATGGAGTGGTGCAAGGCCGAGGCCAACTTATGGACGTTAACCACATAGACTGGATAGGGTTGAGCAGCATTTTTTTTTAAAGTTTAGCATATATTAATTGCCATGTCATTTTAACCGTAAGAAATGCATAGTAGTGATTCCCGACGGGTGCAGCGACCCGTTTCGCAAAGTAAAAGCTTCCTCAGGATCCACACTCGGTGATATGGCTATATAAAAGTTAACAAAATATTTGAAAGCAACGTCAAAATGTATAAAAATATACATAATTATCACAATTTAATTTTATTTCTTCATTCTTATGCCCCGTACACACGGTCGGATTTTCCGAAGGAAAATGTCCGATCGGAGCGTGTTGTCAGAAATTCCGACCGTGTGTGGGCTCCATCGGACATTTTCCATCGGATTTTCCGACATACAAAGTTGGAGAGCAGGAGATAAAATTTTCCGACAACAAAATCCGTTGTCGGAAATTCCGATCGTGTGTACACAAATCCGACGGACAAAGTGCCACGCATGCTCAGAATAAATAAAGAGATGAAAGCTATTGGCCACTGCCCTGTTTATAGTCCCGACGTACGTGTTTTACGTCACCGCGTTTAGAACGATCGGATTTTCCGACAACTTTGTGCGACCGTGTGTAGACAAAACAAGTTTGAGCCAACATCCGTCTGAAAAAATCCTAGGATTTTGTTGTCGGAATGTCCGAACAAAGTCCGACCGTGTGTACGCCCTATTAGAGGGGTGGAGTAAAAATATATAGTAATCATCACACGGCTTGCATTTAAAGAATGCATTTAATGATGCAATTAATGATAGAAGCTGTAAGCCAATACAAGGGCATTGAAGCACCAGCTCAGCATCACTGCAAGGGAGATGGCAACCCAGATAGCAAGGATAACTTGCCAAAAATTTGTGGCAGAGTTGAATTGTAAGTCTATTTACTTGCTGCAAATTTTCACTGGCAAGTTGTACACTTGCAGAGCACTTGTTCTAGTTGACACTTTTCCAATTTGTAGAAAATTTGCGTGGCAAGTATCGCGCACGAGCAAAGTTGCAGTGGTGAGTCTACAGCAAGAGCTCTGCAAGTCTACAACATAAAAATTCAGCCACAGTGACCCCCTGTGGTGGGATGACTACATTGCACAACATAACTGAACCAGAACTTGTAGCAGACTTGCAGAATGTTTGCAACGAAAGTTGATCTGGAGTCATGCAATGTGGACTTGCTGCAATTGTGCAACAAACTTGTGAAGCCTGGCAAGTCTAGCAATAACTTAGCTGGTAATTTTCAAACTGGCAGCATAATTGCTTGCTATCTGGGAACCTTGAACTACCATGCAGATGGTAAGTCAGACAGTGACAGCTTTTGACAGATATCGGTTTAGCACAATAAGGCTCATTGCTGGAGCTGAGGAAGGAAGGTTTGTTGATGGAGGTGGGGAGGGAAGGCTCATTGATGGAGGTGGGGAGGGAAGGCTGGTATATGCGCTTATTGCGATTTATCAAAAATATGTAGAAGAATACATATCGGCCTAAACTGAGGAAAAAAAAAAAAAGTTTTATATATATGTTTTGGGGATATTTATTATAGCAAAAAGTAAAAAATATTGCTTTTTTTTTCAAAATTGTTGCTTTTTTTTGTTTATAGCGCAAAAAATAAAAACCGCAGAGGTGATCAAATACCACCAAAAGAAAACAATATTTGTGGGAAAGAAAGGACGTATATCATGTTTGGGTGCAACGTCGCACGACCGCGCAATTGTCAGTTAAAGCGACGCAGTGCCTGAATCGCAAAAAGTGCTCTGGTCAGGAAGGGGGTAAAATCTTCCGGGGCTGAATCGGTTAAAACTGCGATTTTGTAACGTTTGGAAATGTCAGTAAAAACTTGGCGGTGCCAGTAAATTTTGGGTGTTGTTTCAGTCCATTTCAATTTGGTAGGCTGGCAACACTGAGCAGCGGAAGCCAATGGCTCCCACTGCTATCAATGCGAGGAGGCAGAAAGAGAAGAGAGCCGCATGCTGGATCGAGATTAGGCTCAGGGAAGTATCAGGGGGGGGGGGCGGGGATGTGGAGTCGGTGTGGCAGGGGTGAATCTTGCAGCACAGAAAGTTTTTTTACCTTAATGCAGAGAATGCATTAGAACCACTTTAATCCACCCCAAAAAATATTTTTGACATATAACTGAAGTCTGGTGGGCAACGGAACAGTCTCCAGCCACACAGCAGTTATATAAAAAAAAAAAAACATTTGCTGCTCATCAGCATTGATTATTTAAAGGTTCTTGGAATGGAGACTGAGTGCCCTACTTGGCGAGCTAGACTGTCTTTGTTCTGTGTGATCAGAATGGCTCTAGGCTCATAAGATTTATTTGCAGTCTTGGCTTTCCTGTGCTAAAAGCCCCCATCATATTGAAGGAAGCAGACAATTTGTGCGGCTTCTTCTGCCTAAAGGGTACAACGGGGACTTGTATATTTACATCATGGAACAGACAGAGAAATAGAGATACCATACCATGACTGCATGACACTTGGTGCAGCCATTACTATAATTCACACATGTTAAAACACAAGACCTTGTCATGTGGCCCTCCATTCCACCATCTCGGGCTCTCACCCTCGGCTCCTGATCCCTGCTGTCACTTGTAAAAACAGAAGCCTTCTGTTTTTACAAGAGACAGCTTTGCTCTCAGATGTAACAGATCCCTGGACGCACTCGCGGCAGGGCATGGCAGGGACAGCTCTCCAGAGAGAGAGAGAGAACGATCTCCCTGCAAGGCGAGGCAGATCCGCCTACACGGGGAGGAGCTAGAGCCGGACCAAGTAGGAGAGAGTGGAGATACAGGGAGGGGTTGGAGTTGCACACTGTGTAGTGTGCATAGTGCACCCCTAAACTCTGCACTCTGTACATAGCACACCTGTATACACTGCTCTCTGTATGTAGGGCACCCCTAAACCCTGCACTATGTATGTAGCCCACCCCTGAACTCTGTGTTTAGGGCCCCCCTGGAACTGCACTCTGTACACAGTGCACCTCTGAATTCTGCACTCTATACGTAGCATACTCCTGAGCTCTGCACACAAAACATACCACTTTTCTGAACTCTGTACATAACACACTCATGAACCCTGCATTCTATATGTAGAGCATTCCTGAAATCTGCACTCTATACGTAACGCACTCCTGAACCCTGCATTCTGTACGTAACGCACTCCTGAACCCTGCATTCTGTACATAACGCACTCCTGAACCCTGCACTCGATACATAGAGCATTCCTGAACTCTGCACTCTATACATAGAGCCTTCCTAAATCCTGCACTCTATACATAGAGCACTTCTGAGCTCTACACTCTATACATAGAGCATTCCTGAACTATGCACTCTGTACATAATGCATTCCTGAACTTTGCACTCTGTATATTTCACGCTCCTGAACCCTGCACTCTGTACGAAACGCACTCCTGAACTCTGCACTGTGAAGGTAACGCACTCCTGAACTCTGCACTCTGTACATAACAATCTCCTGAACTCTACACTCTCTATATTACACACTCCGAAACCCTGCACTCTGTATGAAACACACCCCTGAACTCTGCACTCCATACGTAACGCACTCCTGAACGCTGCACTCCATACATAGAGCATACCTGAACTCTACATTCTGTGCATAACACACTCCTGAACCCTGCATTCTGTACATAACACACTCCTGAACCCTGCATTCTGTACATAACAATCTCCTGAACTATGCACTCTGTACGAAACCCACTCCTGAGCTCTTCACTCTGTACGTAACGCACTCCTGAACTCTGCACTCCATACATAGAGCATACCTGAACTCTACATTCTGTACTTAACACACTCCTGAACCCTGCATTCTGTACTTAGTGCACCCCAGATACAACCAGCCCTTTGAGGCCAACCATACTGCTGATACGGCCCGCAATGAAATTGAGTTGACACCCCTGCTATAATCCATCACATCATTTGGAATATTTTTGCTTTGTGATGGACAAGCTCATGAGCTAAGATAAGTCTCCTTGGCATGACTGCTAAGCATCATTCTCAATATTTGTGATTTGTACACATCAGTTCTTAAATCCGAGTTCCTTTTTTTGCTTTTGCAGTTTATTTTGAAAAGGTACGTTGTGTATATGGTATGCTGCATATTATTATTATTATTAATCATGATTAATATATCATCAATAGTTTGCACAGCGCTTTACAAAATAAAGAGAGACAGTACAGTAACTATAAAATTTAAAAACGAGGGTTAGAAGCTCATAGGGTAGATTTTGCCCCTGTATACAGTACTGTATCAATCTGAATACAGTATACTCTGGGCTGAAGGAATGCATTGCCCACAGATCTCACCCATTAACATGTAGTGTACACCTTCTAGCAAAAAAAGAGGGCGCACCAGCCTAGCGCATTACCTTTGTAAACTCTTTATTAATAAAAGCAAAGATGTATATACTGTATACTCACATACGACTGTATTTCACAAGCTCATCAAAAACAACCAAAGACAATGGTGCCCTATCCGCTGCACGCGCTCCTTGACCCGGGAAGATGCCGTCTGGATCTAATTGGCTTACACCTTTTGAGGGAGTCCCCCTCTTCAAAGAGGTGAACTCCATCAAAATTGTCAATTTTTCCCATGACTCCAAGTCACGTGGCAATCGGTGTAAAGTGCACAGCTCGCATCTGCGTGCCATTCATTCATTCACTCTAGCTCCTAAAACACGATGATGCGATTTTGCTGCGATCATCGCACAACAGAACCGGCAAAACACAACTTTAGGGACCCATTCACACCTTGCGATTTGGGATTCTGGGTGGGATCGCCACAATTCTGCCCTCGATTCCAAATCGCCCGGGCAATCGGTGCAAGCAACTAGCGACGCACGTTTGGGTGCCATTCATTGTAAACGGCACCCCAAAGGCGGTGCAATTTTGCCGCGATTGTCGTTCCGACAGGATCGCACTGCAAGTGCAGCAAAACACGACTTTAAGGGCTCAGGCACGCTGCAGCTCAAAAAAAAAAAAGCTGCTTTTACAGGCAATATCAAGAAGGGAAGAAAATATTGATCGCACACTTGAATCCAAAAGATGCTGTAGAAATTTCTTTATTGTTATGAGCCAGACAAAATTGCAATGATGATCAGTTGACGCGTTTCACATGTAAAGAACCCTTCTTGTCCACACGAGCGTGGTTCTTTTCGCGTGAAACGCATCAACTGATCATCATTGCAATTTTGTCTGGCCCATGACAATAAAGAAATCTCTACAGCATCTTTTGGATTCAAGTGTGCGATCAATCTTTTCTTCTCTTCTTGATATTGCCTACGGCAAGGGATATGCGATTAGCGGACCTCCAGCTGTTGCAGAACTACAAGTCCCATGAGGCATAGCAAGACTCTGACAGCCACAAGCATGACACCCAGAGGCAGAGGCATGATGGGGACTTGTCGTTTTGAAACAGCTGGAAGTCCGCTAATTGCATATCCCTGGCCTACGGTGATGAGCCGGGATTAGCACCTTGGATCGGGTGTGTCCATTTTTTTTGCCTGAAGCGGCGTGTGCACCCTTGATCCGATTCACGTCCAAACTGTCAGTTCGCATTGCGATATGCGAGCTGAAATGGGGGGGGGGGGTGTCAATAACATTGTATTGACACTCCCAGCAGTTCGCATATGGCAGTGTGAAACTGCCGTTGCGAGTCGGGTGCGATGCGGGAACCTCGCAGTGGATTCACATAGGGTCCCCGCATCGCAAAGAGTTTGCATGAAGCTTGGCCCAAAAAGCTGAAGGAGAAAACGCACATAGGGCAGCACATTGTGTTGAATAGGCTGCCCTATGTGTGACACGCAGAATCGTCTGAAAATTGCTCACAAAATAGAAAAAATCAAGTGGGAACGCAAAGTGTGCATGGGGCCTTAATCTCTCTGTAGCAAATAAAATTGAAATGCCAGTGCAGCCCCTATATCTATATGTAAGGAGGCAGCCCAGAATGTGATTGGATTAGTAGTATTCCATCACTTAAAAACAGACATGTCAAAACCAAGTCTTTTTTTTTTTTTTTTTTCTCGTCAAATTTGTTTATTGAATTTTAACAATTAGTATACATAAGTACATATAGTGGCAGCAAAAGAAAAGATCACATATGTGGTAATAATATTGAGTTGTGGTTCCAACAGAAACTAAAAGTAGTTTAACTAAAACACTAAAACAATTTTAGCACGGATCTAAGTACTGAAAAGATTGCGTCATACAATGTATAAGTGACGATAAAACCAACTTAGACCAGGTTAATATAAGATGACCTCAGATTTAAAAAAAAAAAAAAAAAAAAGGTCTTAATTATTATCAAGAGTATAGTTTTTAACCACTTCAATACCGGGCACTTAGACACCTTCCCGCCCAGGCCAATTTTCAGCTTTCAGCGCTGTCGCAATTTGAATGACAATTGCGCGGTCATGCTACACTGTACTCAAAATTTTTTTTATCATTTTGTTCCCACAAATAGAGCTTTCTTTTGGTGGTATTTGATCACCTCTGCGGTTTTTATTTTTTGCGCAAAAAATAAAAAAAGACCGAAAATTTTGAAAAAAAACAACTTTTTCTTTGTTTCTGTTAAATTTTTTTGTAAATAAGTACGTTTACTTCTTCAATGAAGGGCACTGATACGGTGGCACTGATGGGCACCGATGAGGTGGCACCAATGAGGTGGCACTGATGAGGTAGCACTGACGGGCACTGATGATGGGCACTGATAGGCGGCATTGATGGGCACTCGTAGGTGGCACTGATGGGTACTTATGGGTGGCACTGATGGGTACTTATGGGTGGCACTGATAGGTGGCACAGATGGGCACTGATAGGTGGGCACTGATGGGCACAGGCAGGTGGCTCCGGTGGACACTGATGGGTGGCACTGATGACACTGATTGGTGGCACTGATGCCCCTAAGGGTGGCATTGCTGGGCATCACTGAAATATAATGGTGCCAATCAGTGCCCATTTGTGGGCACTGATTGGCACAGATTGGGCACTGACTGGGCACATTTGGATGGCCATGGGGTACATACCTGGCCATCCACATGTTGCCCCCTTCCCTGGTGGTCCAGTGTGGTCATCTGAGGGGGGGCTGCGCTGATAAATAATCAGCACAGACCCCCCCTGTCAGGAAAGCCGCCGATCGGCTCTCCTCTACTCGCGTCTGTCAGACGCGAGTGAGGAAAAGCCGATCAACGGCTTTTCCTATTGACATCGTGATCAGCCGTGATTGGACATGGCTGATCACGTGGTAAAGAGCCTCCACCGCCTCTTTACCAGGATCGGTGTAGTGGTGTGTCAGACTGACACACCGCTCCACCGATCGCCGCGATGCGCGCCCCGGCATGTTATCGTGCTGGACGTCATATGACGCCCAGTCAGGATAACTGAACCACTGCCCGGCCATCAATCTACTATAGGCCGGGCGGAAAGTGGTTAAATTAAAAAAAAAAAAAAAATTTATTATAGAATCTAAAATCTTATACTACATATTGGAACTATATACAACTGGTATAATAATAACTAGGGCTGAGACAACTAATCGATTAATCGGCAACTAATCGATTATGAAAATAATCGATTACTATTTTCATAATCGATTAATCGGCCAGTAATATAATGGGGTTAAAAAAAACCCTAAAATGAGCCCTTTATAGTACAAAAAGAGCAAATAATCGCTACTGTAAATATTACTTTCACAGTTCTACAGTAAAAAAATGAACCCCTTACAGTAGTGATTATCTGCTTTTTTTGTACTATAAAGGGCTCATTTTAATTTTTTTAACCCCATTATTTTACTAAACGTCTTAGACCTGCTTCACATCTATGTGTGTTTTTTGGTGCTTTTTGCAGAAACGCACTACAGTTCGTTTACATGGTTTCCTATGGGACACGTTCACATCTATGCTTTTTTCAGCCACTGCGTGTTTGGAAAGAGTCAGGGACTTTTTTTTTTAACGCAAAACGGTGCTTTTTTGGTTCAACATACTTCAATGGAGAAGCTGCAGAAAAACATGTAATGCGTTTTTGCAGCAATTTGTGTTTTTTAATCTGCCCAACAACAAATTGGCCAAAAAAATGCAAAAACGCAAATTGCAGCAAAATCAATTTGACCTCACTAACAATTAGAAAAATCGAAAACGAACGTTCTTAAAATTACATTTTTTTTTTTTTTTGAAGGAAGACATTGTTTGTTTTAATACAAAAATTTGATCTCTGAGTCTGATATTTACCAGATTTTCTCTTTAATAGTATATACAGTATATCTCTTCTGTTTGTTATTCTCAGAGTGGATTAGAGATTATGCTCCCTAACCATATAGTTGGTTATTTATATTTACCACTGCATAGAGATATTTAAGAATAAATTGCCTTTTTTTAAAAAAAAACTTTACATATTAACTAAATTATACACCACACTTATTTTTTTTATGTTATTAACCGATTAATCGAAACAATAATCGGCCAACTAATCGATTATGAAAATAATCGTTAGTTGCAGCCCTAATAATAACCAAGGAAATAAAAAGATCTGCTACCAGAACTATATAAAGAGTAAATTGAAAGAAGATATTCACAGTCTTTTTACATTTAGATTTATACAAAATATTGAGAAATGTCATATTTTCTATTGTAGTCAAAGGCTCAGAAGCAACTCTGTCTAGCAACTAAAAAAAGGGTTCATCTATATATATATATATATATATATATAGAACAAGGAATCCACAAAGCTCCAAGATATTTAGCAGCAGCATTCAATTCCATCCGAGTCCTGTTGCTGGTATAAATAAGTGTCTCTCACCTGCTCGAGCTGGAATGTCTGGAGACTCCCCAAGGACCAGTTTCACTCTCTTGGCGTGAGTCTTTCCTTGGTAATGGGATTCAGCGACAATCGCAGATGTGAAGAACATGTTGCAGAGGGTGCAGCATTTGTTTTTATCCACTTCAGTCTCATCACTTTCCTGTTTAAAAAAAAAAAATACGAAAAAAGAAAGTAAAATATGTGTCTTAAAATTGAATGAATTCATACAGATATAAAGGAAACCGGTACCACGTATGAGGTTACCTCCTGAAAATTGGCCAGCCTAAATATTTAGTAAAAAAACATTGTTTCAATGAAGTCCTATTGGGTTTGTATAGGATGGCAGTCAGGAGGTACCTGTGTCCTTTTTGTTCTCACTGGGTCTTTTGATGAAAACAAACTGTCTGTGTTTCTATAGAGTCAATCCTTCTTTCCCCTTTAAAGTGGTTCTAAAAACTGAAGGTGCTTTACCTTCATGCATTCTATGCATGAAAGTGAAAAACCTTCTCTGTGCAGCGCCCCCCCACCCCAGGACCCCCAAAACTTACCTGAGCTCAGGGGCGGGAGCCGTCCGTTAAGGAAGTACCTGATTCGAGCCATAGGCTCTAATAGGCTTCAAAATAGAGTGGACTCGTGGCGCAGAGCATTGCGCTCAGAGCCCACCTTAGTGTGTTAGAAAAGCAAATGAATATTCGCTTTTATAACACTGAATCGCCTCTCCGCCAATCAGGAAGTGCAGGTCTGATACCCATTTCCTGATTGGCTTAAAGGTCAGGCGATCCTATTGGAAGCCTAGGAGGAGGGGGCTGCATGGCAGAAGCCACTGTGATCCACACCACAGAAGGAGGAAGAAAGCTGCCAGACATGCTTCCCGCCATCTTACCCCTAGATGGCTTTGATGTCCTGACTGTCCTTCGGGGGGGTCGGTGTTTTCCGCCCCCCCAAAAGAAAAAAACACCAGCCACCACTGCCTGAGCTCCCTCTCGATCCAGTGATGTGCATGAGAGCAGCGAGTCTCCAGGGATTCTCCCTACTCATTGGCTCCCACTGCTGTCGAACACAGTCAGTAAGCCAATGAGGAGAGAGAGGGGGCGGGGCCGAGATGCGGCTCCATGTCTGAATGGACACGCAGAGCAGCGGCTCGGGACTGCGCCTGCTTGAGTGCCCCCATTGCAAGCTGCTTGCTCTGGGGGGACTCGACAGGGGGGAGGGGCCAGGAGCGCCGATGGGGGACTGGGGAAGAAGAGGATCGGGGCTGCTCTACCACTGCACGGAGCAGGTATGTAGGACATGTTTGTTTTTTTGCCTTTAATATCACTTTAATTTTTCTAAACTGCACTATTGATCTCAAAGCGGGAAATATACTGGTGGCTGTAAGCAATTAAATAAATCTAAAACAAAAGGTTTGGGGTTTTTTTTGGTTTGGATGAAGTAAGGAATTATTTCACATCAGTGAGATTTCCCTTCATTTCCTGTCCCCTAGACACTGTAGGAAGTCAGAAGAAATATCTCCAAAGTAGCAGAAATCCTCTTTGAGGGCTCGTGCCTAAGGCCATAAGCAGCTTGATTTTAGGTAATGACAAGCTGCATTTGATATTAGTTTGAGATGCTTCTGAGCTCATTCAGAGTTTGCTGATGGGGGCATTTGACCTGAATTTTAACTCCTTTTGACCAGAAGCTGACCTGACTGGTGGTTGACTTCTTCTGACTGGCAGTTGAACACCTTCTAACCTAGAGTTGACCGCTTTCTAACCTGGAATTCATTCCCTCTTGACTGGTGATTGTGGCTGAAGTTGACTGCCTTCTGACTGATGGTTTTAACTCCCTTGACCAGAAGCTGACCTGACTGGTGGTTGACTTCTTCTGACTGGGGGTAAAACTCCTTCTAACCTAGAGTTTACTGCCTTCTAACCTGCAATTGACTCCTTCTGACTGGTGATTGAAGTCCTTCTAACCTAGAGTTGATCTCCTCCTAACCTGGAGATGACTCCCCTGACTGGCAGTTGAACACCTTCTAACCTAGAGTTGACCGCTTTCTAACCTGGAATTCATTCCCTCTTGACTGGTGATTGTGGCTGAAGTTGACTGCCTTCTGACTGATGGTTTTAACTCCCTTGACCAGAAGCTGACCTGACTGGTGGTTGACTTCTTCTGACTGGGGGTAAAACTCCTTCTAACCTAGAGTTTACTGCCTTCTAACCTGCAATTGACTCCTTCTGACTGGTGATTGAAGTCCTTCTAACCTAGAGTTGATCTCCTCCTAACCTGGAGATGACACCCCTGACTGGCAGTTGAACACCTTCTAACCTAGAGTTGACCGCTTTCTAACCTGGAATTCATTCCCTCTTGACTGGTGATTGTGGCTGAAGTTGACTGCCTTCTGACTGATGGTTTTAACTCCCTCTAAACCTAGAGTTGACCTCCTTCTAACCTGGACCTGACTCCTAATTGGTGGTTGAACTCCTTCTAATTGGGGGTTGAACTCTTTCTAAAATAGAGCAGACCTCTTCTATCCCAGAGTTGACTCCTACTGACTGGCTTTTAAACTTCTTCTAACCTGGAGTTGACCTAAGTTGCATCAACCTGCATTGGACGAATGCTGCCCCTAGAGGCTAATACAGCAGGACGGACAGAAATATAACATATTGAGAAGGACTGCCCCGTAACTACTTTCCTTCATTAGAAACCTAAATGGGCTGGCAATGGGGTTGGGTCTGGACGGTGTATGGATGAAGTTTAAAAAGTGCTGATCGAGAGGGAGAGCTCTCTCTGTTACCATTTTTGAGCCCAGCTGATGAGACAATATCTAGAGGACAGCCTTGCGATAAGTATATTTGATGTTCTTTTGTTATATGCTCTTTAATATTTTCCCTTAGTGTTTTCATGTTAACATTTTCCTATTTTCTTGGGAAATAAATAAGACGTTGTTTTACTAAGCAGTGTGTTTTCTTAGCTAACCTTATATCATTATGCTTATCAACAGTAACATTATTAGAGTTTTAATAGACTAGCTAACTATAGGAATAGACAAGTTAATACATATATGCAATAAATAGAGGGAATCCGTAACCACCCTCGGATAATATTTATTTTAGCAATATATTTTACATTGACTTGTATTGGGAGAGAAGCAGTTCTGAAGCCCATCAACATAGGCACATGGACATGTGTAACCACAAGTGTCCCTATTAGAAGGCTTCCCCCCTGATACAGTGACAACCTAAAATTTTGGGGGTTTTTTTCTGTCAATTTCAGTCCAGGTGAGAATAGTCTCTAAGACAAATAGAGAGGATGAATCTCCCTAGCATGGACAATAACAGAAACAAAACACCCATGATAGTTACGTCAGAAGGACTGCCCAACAATCAACGAGTTCCAAGGTTTTTATTTATCACTTCCACAAACAACAAGGAAGCTAAAGACAGCCAACATGTTTTTGGGGGCCAGAAAGATTGCCTTTCATCAAGGCTTAAACAATGTTTCCATATGTCTATGGCCTCAAAGCAAAGCCCCTGGGTATATAAATCTCAGCCAGGAGTTTTGTCGATAAATGATCATGCCTGTGTCAGCCTACTCTGCCACTGACACAAGCATAATAATGCAATGATTAATCACCTGGGAAAGATTTGTATGTACCTAGCAGCTTTGCTTTGCATTGAGTCCACTAAATACTCTGAAACACTGTTTAAGCCGTGATGAAGGGAGATTTTTTTCTGTCCCCCCGAAATGTGTTCAATGTCTCCTGTGATCAGTCTGTGCGCGTTCCCGTTCTTTTCCTGTCCCTCCTCTATTTCTCTCTGTTCTAGGCTGTGTGGGCGGGGACACTCGCCCTGCACGTAGGGGTACCTTTCACCATGCACTTGCTCATCAATGTCCGGAACCAGGCGGGGACTACGATCATGTGAGAATCAAACATTAAGGCAGTCCCCTGACTTCGAGATAAGCGGTGTCACTGTGTGCAGTAATAAAAGTACACTTACACAAAGTCAGGGATTTTCCAGGATTAGAGTCAGGTGTAAGATGAACCAATGATACCAAGCAGGGAGGTCAGCTGATGGGGGGGACCACCAGTCCTCCTGTAGGGGAACCGGACATGCTGTCCCGGGTCACTACACACCTTAGCTTGGAATAGGTTGCATTTTGGAGGGACACTGCTGAGCCCATGCCCTCTCCACCAGTCCAGGGTACCTCTGCTACCTCACTCCCAGTGACAGAATGGGGTCCTGCCATGTACACAGCACAGAGCTTATGCATGCCCTTGTTAGCTCCTTCCTTCCCGCACCATGTGACCAGGCTATGGGTCTCCGCTTACGGATCTAGTTGCTACTGGAAACCGACCGTCAGGTAGGGAGCCAGATCACCTTCCCCCCTCACTACTGGAGGACCCGTCACCTACACCATGTACTATGCTTCACGACCGGCTGCAATGTATCTTGCACTAGTCCTTGGTTACCCATAGCATCTGCATTACTCCTACTGCTTGACTTGCTGAGGAGACCTTTGGCAGCGGCGTCGCTTCATACCCCATAAGTGCTATACTGACCCTAGTTCTTTTCATACGGCAGGAACCATCATGCATACTTTTAACCGCTTGCCGCACAAACATTTACGTCGGCAGAATGGCACGGACAGACAAATGGGCCTACAGGTACGTCGCTATAAATTTGCCGCCGTGTGGTTGCGTGTGCGCCGCCAGTCGAGCGCGTGCTAACCTGCCGCGAGCTCCGTGAGTGTGATCGCGGGTCCCGCGGACCCGATGTCCACGGGCATACCCGCGATCGTCTCCCGGAGAGGGTAAAAAAAATGCAACAAGCATTTCCCCCTTTCTGCCTAATGACACCGATCACAGCTCCCTGTGATCGGGAGCGGTGATCAGTGTTGTGTCACACTTAGCCCATCCCCCCTACATCACTCCCTAGAATCACTCCCTAGGACACACTTAACCCCTGCAGCGCCATCTCCTGGTTAACCCTTTCACTGCACGTCACATTTACACAGTAATCAATGCATTTTTAATCGCACTGATCGCTGTATAAATGTGTATGGTCCCAAAATAGCGCCAAAAGTGTCCGATCTGTCCGCCATAATGTCGCAGTCACGATAAAAATCGCTGATCGCTGCCATTACTAGTAAAAAAAAAAATATTAACAAAAATGCCATAAAACTATCCCCTATTTTGCAGACGCTATAACTTTTGCGCAAACCAATCAATAAACGCGCATTGCGGGGTTTTTTACCAAAAATATTTAGAAGAATACGGCCTAAATCGGCATAAACTGAGGAAAAAATTGTTTTTTTATATATTTTTTGGGGATATTTATTATAGCAAAAAGTAAAAAATAATGTGTTTTTTTCAAAATTGTCACTCTTTTTTTGTTTATAGCGCAAAAAATAAAAAATGCAGAGGTGATCAAATACCACCAAAAGAAAGCTCTATTTGTGGGGATAAGAAAAGAACGTCAATTTTGTTTGGGAGCCACGTCGCACGACCGCGCAAATGTCAGTTAAAGCGTCGCAGTGCAGAATCGCAAAAAGTGCTCTGGTCTTAGGCCAGCCAAATGGTTCGGGGCTTAACTGGGTAAAGAACTTCAGACAAGGCTTAGAACAGTTGTTGCAACTTTTACTTGAATTATCAGAATAGTACAGTTCAACATGAACACTGATAATAGAATGTCCCTAATTATCTCTTGCAGGCTGCAGAGGCACACCTCCAAAAGGTAGTAGTCCATGTTTGGTGCTATCCAGAAACTGGTCGATCTCCAGACCCCTGGTGCCTCGGAAGGCACAGCAGTCCTCCTTTGCAGCAATCACATCATTCTTTTCCTGAGTGGGTCGAAGCTCCGAAACCCAGCCTTCACCCTTGTTTATATTACAAGCGGATAGGCTGGATCCAAAAAGCCTGAGAACAACAGCACACAACATTAACCCCATCCCCACATTGGTCAGCCACCGTCTAGCTAAAAAAACTGTAGGAAACCTGATTGGAGGTTTGAGTGGGTGGAACTGAGAAGGGCGAGTGGTGCTCTCTTGCTGAGTGTGTGAGGTAGTGCGCTGCTCGATACTGTGGAGGATAGCTCTGATCTCTCTTCTACCTCTCCTCCCACTGGACCACCCTCAACCAGCATGTCGTGAACTGGAATTACTCTAACTGCCAATGAGCCTGGGGGTAAAAGGGGGTTATATGGAGTTGGGGTGCACAATAAGGGGTGGAGGGACTAGGGGTGCACAGTGGGAGGGGGGTATGGAGTTGGAGGGCACAATGAGGGAATGAAGGGAGTGAGAGTGCACAATGAGGGGGTGAGAGAATAGAGTGGGGGGGGCTCACTTAGTAGGGTGCATGGAGTGGATGAGAAAGGCAGGCACACAGGGGAAGGTCCTTAACATTGCCCAATTCTCTATGCTTCTTCTGAAACATACTGACCCGTGTCACTACACACCCAGTCCAGCATACCTCTGCCACTACCTTCCCAGTGACAGTGAATGGGGCCCTGCCATGTACATAGTGTGGACCACATGCATGCACTTTTTAACTCCTTCCTTCCTGTACCATGTAAAAGGCTATGGGTCTCTGTAGCGCGGGTAAGGTTCTGGTTGCTACTGTAAACCGACTGTTGGGTAGGGAGCCAGATCATTGTCCTCCTCCCTACCGGAGGACCCGACACCTACTCCAGGTACCACACATCATGACTGGCTGCAATATACCTTGCACTAGTCCTTGGTTACCCATAGCAACTGCATTACTCCTCCTACTTGACTTGCTGAGTGGATCCTTGGTAGTGGCTTCGCTTCATACCCTATATGTGTGGTCAGTTTCCAGTAGCAACCAGAATCGGACCTGCGTTACAGAGACCTATAGCCTAATCACATTGTAACAGGGTAAGGTCCTCAACATTGGCAATTTATTTGTGCTACTTTAAAAGAGCTTGAACAGCACATCTTGAACCCCCAGTCTGCTTTGAAATCTTGAAAAATTTGCCTGGGAGAGACCTTACTGATGCAGTATAACTACCTTGTGTCTTGTTGCTGTGCTCAGTCTTGCCATGGTGGACGACCTGTAACATGAAACAGTTTTCCATAACCTCACCTTGGTAGCAGAGTTTGGCTGTTCCTCACCCAGTTTTAAGCTTCCTACACAGCTGTTTCTGTTTCCCAGTTAATGACTGTGTTTTAACTTACATATGAAATAGATGATCATTTGCACCTGCTTGCAGGGCTGCTGTTAGAAATCACGGGGCCCCGTAAAGTCTACCTGACAGGGCCCCCGAAAATATCGAAACCATATTTTAATTTAAAAAAAAATACACTACAATCATTATTACACAGACATAATATAACAAAATTCCTGCTAAATCTAAAAGATAGAACTGTATTGAGTTAATAAAGTTCTGTGTGTAAATGAGGTCTTCACATGCTGTGGCCTGTACGGTATGAATCAGTGTTTTTTTTTTTTTTTTAATGTGGCTATTGCTGTGTACAGGCAGCCTTTGCTACGCTATGTGGACGCAGCAGCTGTATGAACACAGCCGCAGGTCCTAATTTGACAGGTGTGCAAGTGCAGGTGTATCAAATTAGGACCCACGGCTGAGTTCAGGCAGCCGCCACATCCCCATAGAGTAACAGACGGCAAAAAATCACTCATTCACACTGCATGAGAACCCATGCGAATGAGCCCTTCATTTCTTTAAATTATGTTTTAAAAATGTTTTAAAATTATTTGTTAAAATATTGTTTTACAATTTGTAATATATCTCTATCTATCTATCTATCTATCTATCTATCTATCTATCTATCTATCTATCTATCTATAGATATATATAGATCTATATATAGATCTATATATATATCTATCTATCTATCTATCTATCTATCTATATATATATATATATATATATATATATATATATATATATATATATATATATATATATATATATATATATATATATACACACACACACACACACACATTCTCTGAGACAGAGCAAGGAATTGAGGACACAGACTCTCTGGTTCCTTTCTCTGCAGCCTAGACAGAGGAAGAGGCTCCTGTTCATTCTGGAGCATAGTAAATACAGTTTACTATTCTCAGCTATTAATGGACACAGGAGCGGTCATTACCATCGCTCATTATGTCCATTCAGAAAAGAAAGGGGTTGATAAATGACATACTTACCGGCCCCTTCCCCCCGCTCTTAGTCCTGACTGCTGACACATTCCCCTGTGTACCCGCAGCGCCCGGCAGAAAAGCCAACAGCAATGCCGGGGGGGGGGGGGGGACAGCACACGGGGGTGGATTATACCAACAAGAAGGCGGGTACGTCAATAGGGGGCCCATGCACACAGGGATATAAGTGCAGGGGGGGAGTGGGTAAATTATAGGAGTTATGCACTGTGTATCTCTCCCTCCAGCAGCTGAATGACAGTGGGAAGGAGAGGGGGAGAAACCGGCTTTCAGCTGCTGTAAGGAGAGCAGCACAGTGCATCGTTCCTGTAATTGCCCCCTCCCCCGCATCAATCCCCCTGTGTGCCCAGGCCCCCTACAGGAGGACCGGTGGTCCCCCCCCCATCGGCGACCTCCCTGCTTGGTATCATTGGTTCATCTTACACCTGACTCTAATCCTGGAAAATCCCTGACTTTGTGTAAGTGTACAAGCTGTACAAGTGTAAGAACTGATGCTGGTTTGAAGCCAAAGGGTAGTCAGACCAAATATTGGCTCGTATTGAATTTTTTTTTTTTCCCCATTCGCTCACTTTGCATTTTGTAAATTGATAAAAATAAACAATTATATAAAATATTTCTGAAAGCATTATTTTACAGAATTTCCTCACAGCTGCCTAAAACTTTTTCACAGTATTGTATATTTATATATTGTGGTGGAAGAGACTGAGGGAGTGCCAACGATCCATAGGATAGGGGGGGGGGGCGCAATATTTGCCTTGCCCTGGGTGCTGGCAACCCACGCCACACCACTGACTGGTTATCTAGATGCTTTTCTTTCTTGATTTTGTAAATCAGCCTCCATAAGCAGTATTATTAAAGCAGTGTTTTTTTTTTTTTTTTTTTCAGTTGTCCCTTAGCCTTGTGAATATTTTAGCTCCCAAATGTACTAGGAAAAGCACTTTAAATGCTAAAACAATACATGTGCAAAATAACATTCGTATTTATAGGCAAATCCTCACATCTATTCCCGGCGATGCTTTGAACCTTTGCTTTCATGTTTCCCCACAGTACCATAAAAGCTCAGAACAGTGGGAAGTGCGGTACATCTCTAAACCCCCAAGACAGTTAAAAAAAAAAAAAATTTAAATTGAATTCCCAGGCTTCATATAGATGGAATTCCAAGCATGCCTCTGAGAGAGGTATTTAAATTCCATCCCCCCCCCCCCCCCCAACTGTAAGCCGCTGGGAATATCATAATATTTAAACTCTGATAGGACGTACAGCAGGAATGATAAACCGTTCCACCTGGCGCTTGCAATTAGCGAAAAAAGTGATTACCGCTAACGGCTGGCACCGAAAATATTCATCTTGACAAAACGTTGGCGTAAAAACGTCTACATAATTTACCGGGGAAAGGAATAAACCACTTACGTGAAGCTGTAAAACTGCCAACCCAATTGATCCCAACTAGCAATGAATAATTCATTATTAGCTGGAGAATAATTTCCATTGTCATAAACCTATTGACCCGTAATGAAAAGGCTGTAAGTATGCATACTGTACAATGTATAAGGGCATAGAGTAGGAGGTCCTGGTTGTTAGAGCCCCTGGCCATTCCAATAACTCCATGATACAATGCAGCACCGCAGGAAAGTATCGAAAGAAAACACAACCGTAAGAGAAGACAACAGGAGGCTTAAAGTACGACATTCCGAAACAGCAGAACCAGTGGAGATTCAGATTGAATGTGCAAGACTATAATATATTATGGAGTGAGGTGGATATAGCAGAACGTATTGCATTTACTATTTTGAAAAAAAATCAACACTTCAAAGAGGAATATTGTTATGCACTTCTTTTAAAATTATAAACTATAGTAACATTTCTGAGAGCCAGCCATTGGGAAAAGCAAATAGAATTCTAGGGTGCATCACTAGAGGGGTCACCAGAAGAAGGAAGGAGGTTCTTAATCCTCTATAAAGATTTTATATCACTAGAGGGGCCACCAGCAGGAGGAAGGAGGCCCTGATTCCTCTATGTAGATCTTTATTTCACTAGAGGGATCACCAGCATGAGGAAGGAGGTTCTGATTCCTCTATATAGATCTTTATATCACTAGAGGGATCACCAGCAGGAGGAATTAGGTCCTGATTCCTCTATATAGATCCTTATATCACTAGAGGGGTCACCAGCAGGAGGAATTAGGTCCTGATTCCTCTATATAGATCCTTATATCACTAGAGGGGTGACCAGCACAAGGAATGAGGTCCCGATTCCTCTATATAGATCTTTATATCACTAGAGGGATCACCAGCAGGAGGAAGGAGGTCCTGATTCCTCTATGTAGATCTTTATATCACTAGAGGGGTCACCAGCAGGAGGAAGGAGTCCCGATTCCTCTATATAGATCTTTATATCACTAGAGGGATCACCAGCAGAAGGTCCTGATTCCTCTATATAGATCTTTATATCACTAGAGGGGTCACCAGCAGGAGGAATTAGGTCCTGATTCCTCTATGTAGATCTTTATATCACTAGAGGTATCACCAGCAGGAGGAAGGAGTCCCGATTCCTCTATATAGATCTTTATATCACTAGAGGGATCACCAGCAGAAGGTCCTGATTCCTCTATATAGATCTTTATATCACTAGAGGGGTCACCAGCAGGAGGAATTAGGTCCTGATTCCTCTATATAGATCCTTATATCACTAGAGGGGTGACCAGCACAAGGAATGAGGTCCCGATTCCTCTATATAGATCTTTATATCACTAGAGGGATCACCAGCAGGAGGAAGGAGGTCCTGATTCCTCTATGTAGATCTTTATATCACTAGAGGGGTCACCAGCAGGAGGAAGGAGTCCCGATTCCTCTATATAGATCTTTATATCACTAGAGGGATCACCAGCAGGAGGAAGGAGGTCCTGATTCCTTTATATAGATCTTTATATCACTAGAGGGATCACCAGCATGAGGAAGGAGGTCCTGATTCCTCTATATAGATCTTTATATGTTGTCAGGAACCATGAATCAGACGGAGACAAAAAATGCCGTTAAAATCACACCTTTAAATATAATGGTAAAAATGGTACAAATAGTAAACATAGTCAAAACATAGCCAGGGTATGGTAGCCAAAGCGGGTAGTCAGAACAAGCCAGGAAAACAGGAAACCAGAGACCAGCGTAGTCGGAGGCAGCAGACAGGATCAGGAAGCAAAAGGGAAGTCAGCCAGGCAAGTCTTCAACAGGAACACAGCAGAGAGTCTCCAGATATGTTTGACCAAGGTGAAGGCACGGAAGAAATTAACCAGGCAGTTTAAATAGCTAGAAGGGGCTGGCTGTAGGCTGGACAGACAAGCAGGAAATGATCACCAGGTGAGCCGCTGTGGGACGATGAACCCTGGCAATTAACCGACAGCTGAGTAACCTGAGCACTGAGAAGGGAGGTCTGGGAGCTCATCCACGATAATATCACTAGAGGGGTCATCAGCAGGAGGAAGGAGGTCTTGATTTATCCATATAGATCTTTATGACACTGGAAGGATCACCAGCAAAAGGAAGGAGGTCCTGATTCTTCTATATAAATCTTTATATCACTAGAGGGATCACCAGCAGCAGGAAGGAGGTTCTGATTCCTCTATATAGATCTTTATATCACTAGAGGGATCACCAGCAGCAGGAAGGAGGTTCTGATTCCTCTATATAGATCTTTATATCACTAGAGGGGTCACCGGCAGGAGGAAGGAGGTCCTGATTCCTCAATATAGATCTTTATATCACTAGAGGGGTCATCGGCAGGAGGAAGGAGGTCCTGATTCCTCAATATAGATCTTTATATCACTAGAGGGGTCACCAGCAAAAGGAAGGAGGTCCTGATTCCTCTATATAGATCTTTATATCATTGGAGGGATCACCAGGAAAAGGAAGGAGGTCCTGATTCCTCTATATAGATCCTTATATCACTGGAGGGATCACCAGGAAAAGGAAGGAGGTCCTGATTCCTCTATATAGATCTTTATAACACTAGAGGGATCACCAGGAAAAGGAAGGAGGTCCTGATTCCTCTATATAGATCTTTATATCACTGGAGGGATCGCCAGGAAAAGGAAGGAGGTCCTGATTCCTCTATATAGATCTTTATATCACTAGAGGGATCACCAGCAGCAGGAAGGACATTTTGATTCCTCTATACAGATCTTTATATCACTAGAGCAACCAGGTTGCCCAGGCACCCTGGGGTCCCTTAAGGTTTCTTCAGGGGTGCCTTGGCAAAATGTCTAAAAATTGCCCCAAAATTGTATGCAAGCTGGTGGGTGGATGAAACCTGCCTTTTATATATATACATCTTTTTTTTACACACATTATATAACTGCTATTTCTTTTTAATTTTCCAGATGCCTGCCAACATAGCAACTTGGTAAGAAAAAAAAATCTGCATTTATCCTTCACATTCCCTTTCCCCTCTATTATTTCCTGTCTGCGCCTGCACTGAAAATAAGAAAATATAATCCATTTTATTAAAAATTTATGGTCTGAGGACTAGAAGAGACAGGCGGTGAAGGCAGTTGGCTGAGATATAAAAACAAATTCCAAAAGAAGTCAGCACTAGTATTATAAAAAAAATCTGTGGAATATTTGCAGCTAGCAACAAGGACCAATATATAAAACCCTTCACTCTTGCTATAAACAAAGTTGCAGTGGTAGGAGTGAGACTCCCTTAACTGCATATCAATAATTGGAAGGGGATCCCTCTCATGTACATAGTGACACCAACCACCATATAATGACCTCAGATACTCAGAGGTCAAAAAGGCATGCAAGTTTTATAGTGACAAGGTCACCACCTCCAGCCGATGATCAAAATTGTCATGATTGTGCATCTTGATGACCCTGCATGTGGTGACCTATCACTATTTGGAACATATATATATGAGGCCAGTGCTGGAACAAGGTCATCCAGCACCCATGGGACTCATTCATGATGTGCAAGCTTGGGGGATCCTACACCCAGGAGTCACTCACTTGTAAAGATCACTGCTGCCATCACTACTCCTGTCAGCTTTGCAAAAGAAGGAAGCGCCCCATCCCTACAGTAAACTATTGCGCCAAGGACAACCGTCCCTCCTGCCCACCCCTAGTACCCTCCCTGTTTGAGGCTATTATATGATGGTGGTGAGTGATGGCACTGGGGAGGGATCACCTGCCAATATTACTACAAAGATAAAAAAAGTCTTATGGGGCGTACACACGGTCGGACTTTTTGGCTACAAAAGTCCGACAGCCTGTCCGACAGACTTTCGACGGACTTTTGGCGGACTTTAAACGGACTTTCTAACGACCGGACTTGCCTACACACGTTCACACCAAAGTCCGACGGATTCGTACGTGATGACGTACACTGGACTAAAATAAGGAAGTTGATAGCCAGTAGCCAATAGCTGCCCTAGCGTCGGCTTTTGTCCGTCGGACTAGCATACAGACGAGCGGATTTCTGGGTCCGGCGGAGTTACGATGTAAAGATTTGAAGCATGTTCCAAATCTAAAGTCCGTCAGATTATGCAACTGGAAAAGTCAGCTGAAAGTCCGGTGAAGCCCACACACGATCGGATTGTCCGCCGGATTTGGTCCGTCGGTGTCCGTCTGACTTTTGTAGCCGAAAAGTCAGACCGTGTGTATGACCCATTACTCCTGGTGCTGAAACTTTGTTTATATCAAGAGTTGATGGAGATATGCTGGATGCTTTGTTTGCATAGTGCTTGATGGTCTTGTGGCTTCTGGCTACCATTCTGAATGTACAGTATGGATTGTATGTACATACTGTACTGTAGCATGTCATCTACATTGACGGAATGGCACCCTAATAAAACACGACTCACAGGTGCTCATTTATAAAATCTGATGCCAAGGAAAAGCACGGTATAGGCGCCTTCTTATAGATTGCTGGAGGGCATCGCTTCCATTCTTGTTTAGCAATAATGTTAAAGTGAACCTCTAATCAATCAACATATCTATCAATCTCCTGAAAATAAAGCATAACTCCAGGCTCCCTCCTGAGCCACTGGACCAAAAATCTCTCTCTCTCTCTCTCTCTAAATATATATATGTACAGTTGATTGATAATAAATTCATATTCTCTGAAAAACGGCCAAGAAATCATACATTCTGTTAGGGTATGTAAACTTATGAGCACAACTGTATATATATATATATATATATATATATATATACACACACACACACATATATATACACACACACAGTTGTGCCCATAAGTTTACATACCCTGGCAGAATTTCTTGGCCAATTTTCAGAGAATATGAATTCAAAACCTTTTCTTTCACTCATGGTTAGTGTTTGGCTGAAGCCATTTATTATCAATCAACTGTGTTTACTCTTTTTAAGTCATAATCACAACAAAAACTACCCAAATGACTCTGATCAAAAGTTTACATACCCCTGGTGATTTTGGCCTGATAACATGCACACAAGTTGACACAAAGGGGTTTGAAAGGCTATTAACGGTAACCATCCTCACCTGTGATCTGTTTGCTTGTAATTAGTGTGTGTGTATAAAAGGTCAATGAGTTTCTGGACTCCTGAGAGACCCTTGCATCTTTCATCCAGTGCTGCACTGACGTTTCTGGATTCTGAGTCATGGGGAAAGCAAAAGAATTGTCAAAGGATCTGCGGGAAAAGGTAATTGAACTGTATAAAACAGGAGAGGGATATAAAAAGATGTCCAAGGAATTGAGAATGCCAATCAGTAGTGTTCAAACTCTAATCAAGAAGTGGAAAATGAGGGGTTCTGTTGAATCCAAACCACGGGCAAGTAACCAACTAAAATTTCAGCCACAACTGCCAGGAAAATTGTTCGGGATGCAAAGAAAAACCCACACATAACTTGAGGTGAAATACAGGACTCTCTGAAAACATGTGGTGTGGCTGTTTCAAGATGCACAATAAGGAGGCACTTGAAGAAAGATGGGCTGCATGGTCGAGTCGCCAGAAGAAAGCCATTACTACGCAAATGTCACAAAGTATCCCGCTTACAATACACCAAACAGCACAAAGACAAGCCTCAAACCTTCTGGCACAAAGTCATTTGGAGTTATGAGACCAAAATTAAGCTTTTTGGCCACAACAATAAACACTACATTTGGAGAGGAGTCAACAAGGCCTATAATGAAAGGTCCACCATTCCTACTGTGAAACACGGAGGTGGATCGCTGATGTTTTGGGGGATGTGTGAGCTACAAAGGCACAGGAAATTTGGTCAAAATTGATGGCAAAATGAATGCAGTATGTTATCAAAAAATACTGGAGGAACATTTGCATTCATCAGCCAGGAAGCTGCGCATGGGACGTACTTGGACATTCCAACATGACAATGATCCAAAACACAAGGCCAAGTCCACCTGTCATTGGCTACAGCAGAATAAAGTGAAGGTTCTGGAGTGGCCATCTCAGTCTCCTGACCTCAATATCATTGAGCCACTCTGGGGAGATCTCAAACGTGCCGTTCATGCAAGACAGCCCAAGAATTTACAGGAACTGGAGGCTTTGTGCCAAGAGGAATGGGCAGCTTTACCATCTGAGAAGATGAAGAGCCTCATCCACAAATACCACAAAAGACTTCAAGCTGTCATTAATGTGAAAGGGGGAAATACACGGTATTAAGTACTGGGGTATGTAAACTTTTGATCAGGGTCATTTGGGTAGTTTCTGGTGTCATTATGATTTAAAAAGAGTAAACACAGTTGATTGATAATTAATGGCTTCAGCCAAACACTAACCATGAATGAAAGAAAAGTTTTTGTGTTATCATTCGTAGTCTCTGAAAAATGGCCAAGCAATCATAAATTATTCTGCTAGGGCAGTGGTCTCAAAGTACCGGCCCGCGGGCCATTTGCGGCCCGCGGACTGGTTATAAATGGCCCGCCGAGCCTAAACAGGTTTTCACCGCAGAGGTGGAGGCGCCGGAGACCTTTGTCTCCGTCTCCGTCTCCGTGTCCTCTCTGCTGCACGCTGCTGCAGCCCAGACGGAGAACAGAGCGGAGGAAGGTTCCGCCCATGACCCCGCCCATCCATGCACTGGTGATCTTCAGAGCGCCGGATCCAGGGTCCTGCTCCCACCTGCCACCAGAAAATCACCATTGCCCGGGTATCTGGCGGCAGAGAACACAGCAGCCATCAGCACATCAGTGATAAAGTGTCCTTCGCGCTGATCAGATGTTAGAGTGAAAATAACTTCAGGACTTCAGGAGAGCTGAGTGAGACATCACACTGAGGCAAGTCCTTAGTGGGGTGACTGGGGTAGAGATTTGTGTGTGGGGGGTATTTATGGAGTGTGGGGGGTATTTGTCAGGGTATTTGTACAGTGTGGGGGGTATTTATGAAGTGTGGGGGTATTTGTCGGGGTATTTGTACAGTGTGGGGGGTATTTGTACAGTGTGGGGGGTATTTGTACAGTGTGGGGGGTATTTGTACAGTGTGGGGAGTATTTATGAAGTGTGGGGGGTATTTGTCAGGGTATTTGTACAGTGTGGGGGGTATTTATGAAGTGTGGGGGTATTTGTCGGGGTATTTGTACAGTGTGGGGGGTATTTGTACAGTGTGGGGGGTATTTGTACAGTGTGGGGGGTATTTATGAAGTGTGGGGGTATTTGTCGGGGTATTTGTACAGTGTGGGGGGTATTTGTACAGTGTGGGGGGTATTTGTACAGTGTGGGGGGTATTTATGGAGTGTGGGGGGTAATGCTGGGTTATTGCGTTTAATAATGCGTCTGCTGACACCAGTGCTGGGGTTAATAATGTGTTTGCTGACACCAGTGCTGAGTTTAATAATGCGTTTTCTGACATCAGTGCTGCGTTTAATAATGCGTTTGCTGACACCAGTGCTGAGTTTAATAATGCGTTTTCTGACATCAGTGCTGCGTTTAATAATGCGTTTTCTGACATCAGTGCTGCGTTTAATAATGCGTTTGCTGACACCAGTGCTGAGTTTAATAATGCGTTTGCTGACACCAGTGCTGCGTTTAATAATGCGTTTTCTGACATCAGTGCTGCGTTTAATAATGCGTTTGCTGACACCAGTGCTGGGGTTAATAATGCGTCTGCTGACACCAGTGCTGGGGTTAATAATGCGTCTGCTGACACCAGTGTTGGGGGTTAATAATGCGTTTTGCTGACACCAGTGCTGCGTTTAATAATGCGTCTGCTGACACAAGTGCTGCGTTTAATAATGCGTTTGCTGACATCAGTGCTGGGGTTAACAATGCGTTTGCTGACACAAGTGCTGCATTTAATAATGCGTTTGCTGACACCAGTGCTGCGTTTAATAATGCGTTTTGCTGACACCAGTGTGGGGTTAATAGTTCTAAGAAGGGGAACTGTAAGCTCAGCACACAAATATACACACATTGGAGGTTATTTACTAAAGGCAAATCCACTTTGCACTACAAGTGCACGTGGAAGTGCAGTCACTGTAGATCCGAGGGGGATATGCAAGGAAAATAAAAACAGCATTTTAGCTTGCACATGATTGGATGATAAAATCAGCAGAGCTTCCCCTCAGATCTACAGCGATCTACAGCTACTGCACTTACAAATTTACTTTCAAGTGTACTTGCAGTGCAGAGTGGATTTGCCTTTAGTAAATCAACCCCATTGTGTAATGATAACATATGACACACAGTGATTACTGACATATGTTTTTCATTATAATTATATCCTTAGCTTCTATTGCACAAAGTGCAAATTACATCTGGAAGTGGACAGTCTTCTCTGACCTTGTTAAAAGGCCATAATCATGTCCGTTAAATCTAAAAGAAAAGTTGATGCTGAACAGAGGAAATTTCAAGAGAGGTGGACAAGTGATTATTTTTTTGTGGAGTTTAATAAGATGGCTACTTGCCTGATCTGCAATGAAAAGGTTGCTGTTCTTAAAGATTATAACCTTAAGCGGCATTATAATACTAAACATGCTGATCACTATGCAAAGTATGAGGGAAAAGAAAAGGAGAGACAAATTGGCCAACTTCAGAAAGCACTGTCCGTGCAGCAAAATCTCTTTAAGCGTGCAAAGAAGGAATGTGATGCAGCAGTTGAAGCTAGCTATGTGGTGTGTGAGCAAGTTGCAAAAGCTGGAAAGCCATTTACTGAAGGGCAGTTTCTTAACCACTTGCTTACCGGGCACTTAAACCCCCCTCCTATCCAGACCAATTTTTAGCTTTCAGCGCTAACGCATTTTGAATGACAATTGCGCGGTCATACAACGCTGTACCCAAATGAATTTTTTATCATTTTTTTCCCACAAATAGAGCTTTCTTTTGGTGGTATTTGATCACCTCTGCGGTTTTTACTTTTTGTTAAAAAAATGTAAAAACCAGAATTTTTTTAAAAAAAAAATTTTTTTTTTTTTATATTTTGTTATAAAAAAATTTTAACGGGTAATTTTTCTCCTTCATTGATGTACGTTGATGAGGCGGCAGTGATGGGCACTGATAGGTGGCAGTGATGGGCACTGATGGGTGGCAGTGATGGGCACTGATGGGTGGCAGTGATGGGCAGCACTGACAGGTGGCACTGATTGGCACTACAGGTGGGCATTGGTAGGTGGCACTTGTGAGCATTGATAGGTGGCACTTGTTGGCATTGATAGGTGGCACTGTGGGCACTGCTAGGTGGCACTGTGGGCACTGCTAGGTGGCACTGTGGGCACTGCTAGGTGGCACTGTTAGGTGGCACTTTTGGGTGGCACTTATGAGGAATTTTTTGTGCTTCCTCTTTGGGACCGATGTCCCTGGCATCTGAGCCGGTGATCGGCTTTTTTCTCTACTCGCGCTGTCAGCGCGAGTAAAAAAAAAAACGATTACCGATCTTCCTGTTTACATCATGTGATCAGCTGTCATTGGCTGACAGCTGATCACATGGTAAGGGGCCGGGACCGGCCCCTTACTCAGATCGGTGATCAGCCGAGTCTCAGTGACTCGGTGATCACACCGCGCCCGGCGCGCGCCCTGCAGGGCGCGCGCAGGGAGCGTGCACAGGGGAGGCCGTCATATGACGGCCTCCCGGGAATGTAGGTCCGCGCTGTGGCCGTCATTTGGCCATAGCGCGGATGTCTAGTGGTTAAAGATTGCATGGTAAAGGTTGCTGATATCCTTTGTCCTGAGAAGGCAAGTTTGTTCAGAAACATCAGCCTATCAGCAAATACAGTGGCAGAGAGGATCAGTGAGTTGTCAGATAACATATATGATCAATTGTGCGATAAAGGTACAAAGTTCTGTTTCTATTCTCTGGCTCTTGATGAGAGCACTGACATAAATGACACTGCTCAGCTTGCTGTATTTGTCAGAGGAATTAATGACCAATTTGAAGTGACTGAAGAGTTGCTCAGTTTAATTGCAATACATGGACAGACTACAGGCAGCAACATATTTCAGCATCTCTGTGATGTAATTGATCGTGCTGCCCTGCCTTGGGATACATTAGTTGGAATAACCACAGATGGTGCCCCATCAATGATTGGGAAAAGAAATGGCCTAGTGGCGCTGATACAAAGAAAACTGGAAGAAGAGAATGCAGATCCCGCTATTGCTTTACACTGCATTATTCATCAACAGGCACTTTGCAGCAAATGCTTGAAAGTTGACAATGTTATGCCAGTTGTGGTGAAATGTATTAATTACATCAGGTCAAGGGGCTTACAGCACCGCCAATTTCGTGCTTTTTTGGAGGAAATTGGAGCAGCTTATGGTGATGTCCTGTACTTTACAGAGGTACGCTGGTTGAGCAGAGGCAATGTCTTAAAGAGGTTTTTTGAACTAAGGCAGGAAATCAGTACATTTCTGATGGATGGAAGACTGGATGTTCCTGAACTTGATGATCCCAAGTGGATCATGGACTTAGCATTTTTGGTTGATATGACACAGGCGCTCAACAAACTGAATCTGAATCTGCAGGGCCCAAACCAATTTGTCACTGTGGCTTTTGACAATGTGAAAGCATTCACCTTAAAGCTGCAATTATGGAGAACACAGTTCACCCAAAAAAACCTCAGCCATTTTCCAACATTCAAGTCTGTATTTGAAGAAAAGGGTGAAGATCTTTCTGTGCTTTGTATCGATCAATATGTCGCTGCCATGGAGAACCTTCAACAGGAATTTGATCAGCGGTTTTCTGACTTCACTATCCACAATGCAACTTTCCAGATGTTTGCAGACCCATTTTCCTTTGATGTGAACAGTGCTCCAAATGTGTTGCAAATGGAACTTATAGATCTGCAATGCAGTACTGACCTCAAAGCCAAGTTCAGAGATGCACAGGGAAACACAGAAATGATAGCTCAGTTTTTGAGAGAGTTACCAGCTACTTTTCCAGAGCTGTCCAAACTGTTCAAACGTGTCATGTGCTTATTTGGAAGTACATACCTGTGTGAAAAATTATTCTCCACTATGAGCTTTAATAAATCTAGAACCAGGTCTAGGCTAACTGATGCCCACCTTCAGGCTGTTGTTAGGGTCTCAACTGCTAACTCACTTAAAGCAAACTTGGCTCATCTAACACAGAGCAAACACTGCCAAGCATCTGGCAGTAAGCAGTGACTGGTAGCAAGCAGTAACTACAACTGTATATTGTTTATTGTTTTTGAAGTTTGAAAGTTTGAAAGTTTGCATGCGGCCCCCATGGGATATGAAAACGTGTTATGTGGCCCTCAGGTGATTTGAGTTTGAGACCCCTGTGCTAGGGTATGTAAACTTATGAGCACAACTGTATATATATATATATATATATATATATATATATATATATATATATATACCGTGCCTTGAAAAAGTATTCATATCCCTTGAAATTTATATTAAATATTTTAATAAATATGTGAAAAGTGTGGGGGGCATTTGTATAGCGCCCCTCTGAGTCAATACTTTGTAGAACCCCCTTTCGCTGCAATTACAGCTGTAAGTCTTTTTGGGGATGTCTCTACAAGCTTTGCACATCTAGAAAGGGACATTTTTGCCCATTCTTCTTTGCAAAATAGCTCAAGCTCTGTCAGATTGGATGGAGAGCGTCTGTGAACAGCAATTTTCAAGTCTTGCCACAAATTCTCAATTGGATTTAGGTCTGGACTTTGACTGGGCCATTCTAACACATGAATATGCTTTGATCTAAACCATTCCGTTGTAGCTCTGGCTGTATGTTTTGGGTCGTTGTCCTGCTGGAAGGTGAACCTCCACCCCAGTCTCAAGTCTTTTGCAGACTCTAACAGGTTTTCTTCTAAGATTGCCCTGTATTTGGCTCCGTCCATCTTCCCATCAACTCTGACCAGCTTCCCTGTCCCTGCTGAAGAAAAGCATCCCCACAACATGATGCTTCCACCACCATGTTTCACAGTAGGGATGGTGTGCTCAGGGTGATGGGCAGTGTTCGTTTTTCACCACACATAGGTTTTTGTTTTTAGGCCAAAAAGTTCAATTTTGGTCTCATCTGACCAGAGCACCTTCTTCCACATGTTTGCTGTGTCCCCCACATGGCTTCTCACAAACTACAAACAGGACTTCTTATGACTTTCTTTCACCAATGTCTTTCTTCTTGTCACTCTTCCATAAAGGCCAAATTTGTGGAGAACACGACTAATAGTTGTCCTGTGGACAGATTCTCCCACCTGAGCTGTGGATCTCTGCAGCTCCTCCAGAGTTACCATGGACCTCTTGGCTGCTTCTCTGATGAATGCTCTCCTTGCCCGGCCGGTCAGTTTAGGTGGACGGCCATGTCTTGGTAGGTTTGCAGTTGTGCTATACTCTATCCATTTTCGGATGATGGATTGAACAGAGCTCCGTGAGCCGTTCAAAGCTTGGGAGATTTTTTTTATAACCTAACCCTGCTTTATACTTCTCCACAACTTTATCCCTGACCTGTCTGGTGTGTTCCTTGGCCTTCATGATGCTGTTTGTTCACTAAGGTTCTCTAACAAACCTCTGAGGGCTTCACAGAACAGCTGTATTTATTCTGAAAATAAATTACACACAGGGGGACTCTATTTACTAATTAGGTGACTTCTGAAGGCAATTCATTCCACTAGAATTTAGATAGGGGTATCAGAGTAAAGGGGGCAGAATACAAATACATGCCACACTTTTCAGATATTTATTTGTAAAAAATTTGGAAAACCATTTATCATTTTCATTCCACTTCACAATTATGTGCCACTTTGTGTTGGTCTATCACATAAAATCCCAATACAATACTTTTACGTTTTTGGTTGTAACATGACAAAATGTGGAGGGGTATGAGTACTTCTTCAAGGCACTGTATATATATATATATATATATATATATATATATATATATATATATATATATATATATATATATATATAACCTCTGCATATATATACACTGTATTTTTATATATATATATATATATATATATATATATACACATATATATATATATATATATATATATATATATATATATATATATATACACTGTATATAGTCACCTTTTCACTTTTGAAGTGGAGGCTCACAATTCAGCTCAGTTGATCTTCACCTACAACAGAGATCACATGACCAAATGCCAAAGGTTTCTGTCCATCTATACAGCATCTGTTCCAGGATTTCAGGCATATTGGTAGCATAGATTTAAAGGAGATCCACTGTATGATCACACATTCATTTCATATCATCAACAATGTCATAGCAAAACACATGGCCGCCATTAAAAAACCTGGGGCCCCATTAAGACTGAAGAAGTAGCTAGAATTCTAATTTAATTGTTGGGAAACTCGGCACAGAGGAATACTCCACCTGCTCCCAAAAATGGGTAGATGGTCCCCTCTCTGTCCCTAGGCCCTGGTGTTGAACTCATGGAGCCCAGGGGAACTGTTCTTTAACCACTTAACCTCCACAAGATTTATCATCTTCTTGACCAGACCATTTGTTGCAATATGGCACTGCGTTATTAAAACTGACAATCGACAGAATTCAAGGAAGGAAATGTGTGGGATATTCACAAAGTAAGTTTACAAACTTCAAGATGGTTCAGATTAATAGGAGGAGAATGGAAATAATTGGAATATGATGCGGAAATGAAGACAGGATTTTACATTTTGGCATATAGATACACTTTAAGTTCAGTCTAGGTCCACTGGAACGTCTTCCTACCCTGCCAAGCTTTTCTTATTCTGAGCAGGAAATCTTTATTAAACACCAGAAAATGAGGCCTCGACGCTGAATTGTTATTCTGAGCAATTATAGCCATTAGTGGAAGAAAGAAGCCGGAGAATGAGCCATTATTATTCAACAACGATGTGCCTCCTTCTGACAGTTTCCTGGACCTGCCGGGGGATTACGCTCTTCAATAAACTTTAACGTTATCTGCTCTTGTAGCTCACTTTCCCCCCCTCAATTTTCTCCACATCAGCTAAAAGACTCGGCATCAAAAGCAATCATGCACCTTATTGGCCGAGGGAAGAACATCATTTCCAGCCCACTGCTCAAACCACCACCATAGGCCTCTTTTATTCCTCTGGCACCCGTCAGCGGTGCCATTTAAATCTCAGCCAACTCAAAATTGTAATTTATTCAAGGGTTTCAATCATTTATTACGTAGATAGAAAGGAAAGTAATTTCACATCAGTACTTTGCCTGTGCGCATCACATTAAAATATGTCTTTGATGACTATTTTGCTTAATTACCACTCCGGCTTGAGCATAACTCACAACAGGGGCATAAAACAGCCAAACAGAGAGAACAGATGAGCCGAGCGCACAAAGAGACACCGGCACCTACTGCATCTTGTACGCCTCGTGTTGTTTGTGTGTATCAGGCATTCATCAAGGACTAGTTGCTCTCCTGTGACAGACCAATTGCACAAAGGTTGTAAATTATTAAACAGATTAAAAAGATATCCGTGGTGTATATATCCGTCCTTTTCCCTGTGAGAGCAAAGTAAAGTAACGGGCTCTGTAAATCTCCGAAGTCACCTCCTCTCTTATTAATCGGTGATCGCAAGCATCTGCGGGCATTTGGTTTCTGGTCATCGCCAAATCATTTTATTCTTGTAGCGCTTACCCCCAAAGGAGCCGCTGTTTTCTCAGGTCCCCTGTTCCCATGACTCTATAGGCTGTACCACAAAACCATAACCAAACAAATAAAAACAGCAATTGCCCCTCAAATACTGTATATAAAAGAGTACCAAAACAGAGTATACAGACCAGAAAAGTGATCCCTAAACTCTATATATCTAGGAAGGTGCTGTCTAAGGGCAGTGCTAAGATAATAGCTTAGCAGTCTTTGTAAAACTCTCGCCTTACTGGCAAGTATGGTGGGGACCGATCTGCCATTGGAACATTCAGAAGTTCCTCCGAACCCAGGTATGGGAGCCTGCATTGTTTCCCAAGCGAACAGTACTGTTCCTCTTTAATAGGGTGTGGCAGGGTTTGCCCAGAGGCCTCTCACCAACTCCTGGGTAGTCAACTTGTCTCCTTCCATTCTCCATTGGCAGCTCAGTGAGATCAGTGGCACCAGCATCCTCCCCAATGATCAAACAGCAACGCCAGTCAACTACAATAGCATTCTCCCCAACGATCAGGTGGTGACGCCATTCAACAATAGTGACATTCTCCCCAATGATCAGGTGGCAATGCCAGTCTGCAACAGTGGCATTCTCCCCAACAATTAGGTGGTGACGCCATTCAACAATAGTGGCATTCTCTCCAATAATCAGGTGGCAATGCCAGTCAGCAACAGTGGCATTCTCCCCAATGATCGAGTTGTAATGCCAGTCAAAAACAGTGGCGTTCTCCTCCAAACAATCAGGTGGCAACGTCAGTCAACAACAGTGGCATTCTCCCCAATGATCAGGCGGCAATGTCAATCAACAACAGTGGTGTCCTCCCCAGCGATCAAGTGGCAACACTAGTCTGCAACAGTGGCGCTCTCCCAAATGATCAGGTAGCAACGGTAGGGTTTCCTGTCGATGTCAAATCTTATTTTGTTGTAGCACTTACCCCCAAAGGAGCTGCTGTTTTCTCAGGTCCCCTGTTCTTATGACTCTGTAAGCTGCACCACCCTCTGCAACACACCCAGGCTAAAGAGAGGACATTTATTACAATAATATATCGAATACTATCATAACCAAACAAATGGAAACATCAACTGCCCCTCACATACTGTATAAAATAGTACCAAAATAGAGTATACAGTTTGTAACAAGCAGACAGACCAGAAAAGTGATCCCTAAACTCTATATATCTAGGAAGGTGCTGTCTAAGGGCAATGCTTTGATAATAGCTTGGTAATCTTGGAGCGCCCAGATAAAGTTCCTCCAAACCTGGGTATGGGAGCCTGCACTGTCTCCCAAGCGAACAGTACTGTTCTTCTTTAATATGGTATGGCAGGGTTTGGCCAGAGGCCTCTCGCCAACTCCTGGGTGGTCAATTTCTCGCATTTCATTCTCCATTAGCAGCTCAGTAAGATCAGTGGCACCAGCGTCCTCCCCGATGATTAGACAGCAACACCAGTCAACTACATTCTCCCCAACGATCAGGTGGCAACACCAGTCTGCAACAATGGCGTTCTCCCCAACGATTAGGTGGTGACGCCAGTCAACAATAGTGGTATTCTCCCCAATAATCAGGTGGCAACACCAGTCAGCAACAGTGGCATTCTCCCCAACGATTAGGTGGTGACTCCAGTCAACAATAGTGGTATTCTCCCCTATGATCAGGTGGCAATACCAGTCAGCAACAGTGGCATTCTCCTCAATGATCAGGTGGCAACGCTAGTCTGCAACAGTAGCATTCTCCCCAATGATCTGGAGGCAATGGCAGTCAACAACAGTACCCTTCTCCCCAAATGATCAGGTGGCAACAACAGTATGCAGCAGTGGTGTTCACCCCAACGATGAGGCAGCAACTACCCTCAACAACAGTGGCATGCTCCCCAATGTTTAGGCAACAATGTCAGTCAACAACAGTGGCGTTCTCCCCAATAATCAGGCCGCAACACCAGTCAACAACAGTGGAATTCTTCCCAATAATCAGGCAGCAACATCAGTCAACAACAGTGGAATTCTCCCCAATAACTAGGCGGTAGCATTAGTCAACAACAGTGGCATTCTCCCCAACGATCAGGTGGCAACACTAGTAAACAACAGTGGTGTTCTCCCCAATGATCAGGCAGCAACAACAGTCTGCAACAGTGGTGTTCACCCCAACGATCTGACAGCAACGACAGTCAACAACAGTGGCATTCTCCCCAATGATCAGGCAGCAATCTCAGTCAACAACGGTGGCGTTCTCCCCAATGATCAGATGGCAACACCAGTCAACAACAGTGGCCTTCTCCTCAATGATCAGGTGGCAACACCAGTCCGCAACAATGATGTTCTCCCCAACGATCATGCGACAACACCAGTCAGCAACAGTGGCGATGTTACGTTTGAGGAGATGGCTGCTACTCTGCCTCTCTGCACCACCCATGTGGTAATAAAACATTCTGTCAGCAGTCTGCCACACAGTTTGTCCCCCACAACATCCTCACCATGTCTTGCATACACAAATTTGTTTTGTACTGTCAGCGCATGTAAATTTAGGCAGGCCTGTGATCTGGTGGCAGGGGAGTGGTTTAGTGTAGCAGCAGATGACTGACATGTGCTTCAGTTCTTGGGCACCTCCTCTAGTTTTCAAAAGGTTCTGGAAAAGAGGCAGGGCAGAGAGCTGGAGTGACATGGGGTGTATGTGGGAGCCCTGACCAATCCCCAACTAGTATTGGCAGGGGGCATGCCTCCTATATATATACCCATGGTCAGCCTGCTGTGGGAGGAGTTGTCGGGTGGAAGACCTGAATGATGGAGTGTTGGACTGTTGTGTTCTGAGGGAACCATCTTTCTGGGGGGGGGGGGGGTGAACTCAGGCCTGGAGCTTGGGAGCTGGGAGGGAGCCTCTCTCTACATGATCATTGAGAGGTGTCATGGTTATTGAGAGCAGGAAGAGGACATTTGGGAGCACTGCCAGGAAAGTCATTCAGGAGGGATCCATGCTGGGGTTGGTGAGTGAGAAGCATAGTGTTAAACTCTGGGAGAGACATGCCAGGATTTGGATGTGGAGCCAGAGGGGAGAGACTGTGGTGTTGTTTTGGAGTCAAGTCATTTTTAGCCACGAGGGCTGGCAGGATTTGCATTGGACGTGCTGGGATCAGTAGTCCACCAAGTGTCAGTTAGCACATCTATTCTTCTCAACTAAAACGGTTGCTACCACAAAGGGGACTGCAGACCCCTGCCTGTAAAGGGCTACTAGGAAAATGCTAGGACTTATTCAGAGTGAGGCCTAGCCATGTGCTAACGGTGACAGGAACCTAGGTTTGGACAGTGAAGTGAAGCAAGTGACCTCAAGTAGTGTGCTGGAGGAGATGTGCAGAGGAAGAGACTGTCAAACTGAGATTCAACTAACATTTATTTAATTGAGAAGTATTCATCATTTGGGCATCCCATGTCCCTTTCCGCATCCAAGATTAATCCCCTAATAAAAACAACAAAAACAAGCAAGAGACTGTTCATTGTCTGGGAAAGTGCGCCAAAATTGATGTCTGACCAGCAGGGTGAAATGTGTGGATGCTAGAACACGTAGTGACCCCACGGGGACACCGCTACACATAAATGCACTTAACGCAGTGAATTATGCATCTAAACATGTCCCTGCAGCCTATGAAGAAAAAGACACTATGAGGGGTGACTGGCAGGTTTACTGAAAGAGAACCTTCTATATGGCACTACCTGCCTGGAGTTTGCATGTTCTGCGGGGGTTTCCTCCGGGTACTCAGGTTTCCTCCCACACTCCAAAGACATGCTGGGAGGTTAACTGGCTAATGTCGAAATTGGCCCTAGTATGTGTATGTATGACCTTAGATTGTAAGCTCCTTGAGGGCGGGGACTGATGTGAATATACAATATACAGTATATGTAAAGCGCTGTGTAAATTGACGGCGCTATATAAGCACCTGAAATAAATCAAATAAAAGTAGGAGAAATAATGTAGCCATTGCTGACATTTCATTCTGAGAGTGCTGGCTGCCTGGCTGACTCTTGGGCTTCATGACATTACATCACTGACCCTGAACAAGCTTCTAGATAAGAACTTCCGAATGAGCAGCAGAACATATTGCTTACAGGAGAGAAGGTGACACATAGCCAGGAGATTACAGAACACTGTGCCAGGGGGATTACAGAGCAGGATGTAAACGCAGTGCTAAGGGGGATTACAGAGCAGGATGTAAACCCAGTGCTAAGGGGGTAACAGAGCAAGGTATATACACAGTGCCAGGGGGATTACAGAGCTGGGTGTAAGCGCAGTGCCAGAGACATCACAGAGCAGCCTGTATTTGCAGTGCCCGGGGAATACAAAGTAAAATGTAAACACAGTGCCAGGGGGATTACAAAGTAGGATGTAAATGCCAGGCCAGGGGGATTACAAAGCAGAATACTATCACAGGGGGTTACAGCAAAAATGTAAAAACAGTGCAAGGAAAAGTACAGAGCAGGATGTAAACACAGGGCCAGGGGGAAAAAAGATCAGGATGTAAACAAAGTGCCATGGGGACACAAAAGAACAGGATGTAAATGTAGCAATAACTCTCGGTGGAGCTGCTGGTTTAAGCGGGCTTGTTACCTTCACTCTCCTTCCCTCTGTTTCACCGGCACCGGGTCTAGGGTTTCATTGAGTTTACCTCTGGATGATACACGCACCAACACTTGAGTACGTTTTCAATGCTTTATTGAACAATTAAGGAAGGAAGTAGCAGGAAAGAGGCAGAAGGGAAACTGCAGGGAAAGCTCAAATACCTTTCTGTAGGATTCTTGACAAATGTCCTTTAGAGTTGAATATTACAGTAGAATGCACTTCCCTCGTGGGACACAATCTTTGCTCGCCTGGATAGGCCTCTCTCACTTGCCTAGCAGCCAGTAGGTAGCACAAACAAAAGTCTCTGCCACAGACTTGCTTGGGATGAACCCGTACGATCCTCTGCCACAGGATGTATTGGTTTTGTGGTGAATGTCAGTCACAGTGCTTGAACCTTTAAGCCAAACCCGGCAACACTATGCTGTAAAGTTATTTTAGGATACGTCCTCCAACCGAGTTACCAGGCCGCTCTCCAGACCAGCACTCTGCATGGTCCTTCCATGACGGGTCCTCCCCTGGGATCTCCTCGGTTGTCCAGCTTCTTCACTCAGGATAGACAGCTCAGGACCATTCCTCGGCCGCTGTGGTAGGCCCCAGACAAGCTTCTGGGCCCACCCATGCGCCGCAGCGACGTGGGCCTCCCGTACGGAGGACCACGAGATAGCACTCTAACGCATACCTGTCGGCCAGGAGGGCCAGCAGGTGGCTGTAAAAACGAACCCCAAAATATGGCGTCTGTCCCATAAATACCCTTTCCCAGAATGCAACTTGGAGGACCACCTCCACCGAGTTGTCTCCGGGACAGAGGAGCACCCATACGCTTTGACACGTTGCCTTTCCAACACTAGCCAGTGGTAACAGCGACACCCACCGGCTCAGTATGGAAACACACACAACGTCAGCCAAGCTGGACAGAGGCAAATATAACTTCCCTAACGAACAAGTTAATAAATTTACCTATCAGATGGTAGATCGCAAATCTCCCAGCGCTACATAAACAAAGTGCCATGGGGACAAAAGATCAGGATGTAAACAAAATTGCAGAGGGACAAAAGATCAGGATATAAACAAAGTGTCATGGGGACAAATGATCAGGATGTAAACAAAGTGCCAGGGGGATTAAAGACTAGGATGTAAACTAGATGCTGTGGGGATTAAAGATCAGGATGTAAAAAAAGTGCCAGGGGGATTAAAGATCAGGATGTAAACAATGTGCCAGGTGGACAAAAGATCAGGATGTAAACAAAGTGCCAGGGGGACAAAAGAACAGGATGTAAACAAAGTGCCATGGGGACAAATGATCAGGATGTAAACAAAGTGCCAGGGGGATTAAAGACTAGGATGTAAACTAGATGTTGGGGGATTAAAGACTAGGATGTAAACTAGATGTTGGGGGATTAAAGATCAGGATGTAAGCAAAGTGCCATGGGGACAAAGGATCAGAATGTAAACAAAGTGGCATTGGGACAACAGATCAGGATGTAAACAAAGTGCCACAGGGACACAAACAATCAGGATGTAAACAAAGTGCCATGGGGACAAAAGATCAGGATGTGAACAAAGCGCCGGGGGGGGGGGGGGGGGGTAAAGACCAGGTTGTAAACTAAGTGCCAGGGGGATTAAAGACCAGAATGTAAACTAAGTGCCAGGGGGATTAAAGATCAGGATGTAAACAAAGTGCCAGTAGGATTAAAGACCAGGATGTAAACAGAGTGCCAGTGGGATTAAAGACCAGGTTGTAAACTAAGTGCCAGGGGGATTAAAGACCTGAATGTAAACTAAGTGCCAGGGGGATTAAAGATCAGGATGTAAACTAAGTGCCAGGGGGACAAATGATCAGGATGTAAACAAAGTGCCGGGGGGACAAAGGTTAAGGATGTAAACAAAGTGCCAGTGGGATTAATACCAGGTTGTAAACAAAGTGCCAGTGGGATTAATACCAGGTTGTAAACTAAGTGCCAGGGGGATTAAAGACCAGAATGTAAACTAAGTGCCAGGGGGATTAAAGATCAGGATGTAAATTAAGTGCCAGGGGGACAAATGATCAGGATGTAAACAAAGTGCCGGGGGGACAAAGGTTAAGGATGTAAACAAAGTGCCAGGGGAATTAAAGACTAGGATGTAAACTAAGTGCCAGAGGGATTAAAAACTAGGATATAAACTAAGTGCCAGGGGGATTAAAGACTAGGATGTAAACTATGTGCCAGGGGGATTAAAGATAAGGATGTAAACTAAGTGCCAGGCGGATTAAAGATCAGGATGTAAACTAAGTGCCAGGGGGACAAATGATCAGGATGTAAACAAAGTGCCGGGGGGACAAAGGTTAAGGATGTAAACAAAGTGCCAGTGGGATTAATACCAGATTGTAAACTAAGTGCCAGGGGGATTAAAGACCAGAATGTAAACTAAGTGCCAGGGGGATTAAAGATCAGGATGTAAACTAAGTGCCAGGGGGACAAATGATCAGGATGTAAACAAAGTGCCGGGGGGACAAAGGTTAAGGATGTAAACAAAGTGCCAGGGGGATTAAAGACTAGGATGTAAACTAAGTGCCAGAGGGATGAAAGACTAGGATATAAACTAAGTGCCAGGGGGATTAAAGACTAGGATGTAAACTAAGTGCCAGAGGGATTAAAGATCAGGATGTAAACTAAGTGCCAGGGGGATTAAAGATCAGGATGTAAACTAAGTGCCAGGGGGATTAAAGATCAGGATGTAAACTAAGTGCCAGGGGGACAAATGATCAGGATGTAAACAAAGTGCCGGGGGGACAAAGGTTAAGGATGTAAACAAAGTGCCAGGGGGATTAAAGACAAGGATGTAAACTAAGTGCCAGCGGGATTAAAGACTAGGATGTAAACTAAGTGCCAGGGGGATTAAAGATCAGGATGTAAACTAAGTGCCATGGGGATTAAAGATCAGGATGTAAACTAAGTGCCAGGGGGATTAAAGACTAGGATGTAAACTAAGTGCCAGGGGGACAAATGATCAGGATGTAAGCTGTAACCGGCAGGGCCCTCTGATCCCTCCTGTATTGATTTGTATTGTAAGTGTACTGTCCGCCCCATGTTGTAAAGCGCTGCGCAAACTGTTGGCGCTTTATAAATCCTGTATAATAATAATAATAATAATGTAAACAAAGTGCCAGAGGGATTAAAGATCAGGATGTAATTGCAGGGCCAAAAGTTTACTATCTTTGAAAATAGATTTATCTTCAATAAAAGGTCTGTGAGGAAGTGTGGAAACTGTTATAGGGATGAAGATTTGGGGGATTTTTATTTTAAAATGTGTGCAGGCGCAGCTTATTTTATCATTGCAATAACACAATTTGTTCAGTACCTTAAAGAGTAACTCCACTTTTGTTGAGAAAAAAAACTCCTCCCCCCTCTGAGTGATCTCTGTACATTGCAGGGATTGTAATAAACTTTGTTGCAGATTTCTACCTTTTTTTATTCTGAAGAACTAGCTGTTTGTTTCTCTATGTCCATGTGTGGGGTGAATGTGAAAAGGAGTGACTTTATAATTATCAATCAGCTGCAGCACCTGCAGGGTTCTAATGAGGAAAAGTGGCAGGCTCTGCATCCCTTTTAGATGTGATTTTCTCTTTGCGAGTATCTCACCAACATTTTTTTGTTGCAAGGTATGCCAAATTCTGTTTTTTTTTTCCTTCTTCTATTCTACAAAATATTAACATGAAGTTTAAAAGAAAAGGTATGCCATAATCATACAAGTCAGATTAAGGCATACCTTTTCTTTTAAACTTCTTTGTTAATATTTTGTAGAATAGAAGAAAAAAAAAATAGTGCAGACTTCTGGGAATATCAGTGAGCCAATCACACAAGCAGGAAATAACATTTCTAGGAGGGGGGACATTCTGTATGCCGTCTGTGTACAGAGCGCCTCCAGGTGGCCATATTGGATTTTACAGAAAATGACAGCGGCTGCAGACTGAAAAGGAAAGGTCATTTTTAATAACATTCAATTACAATTTGACTTGTGTAGCAATTGTATACGCTATATTCATTTTTTATTTTATTTGCTATTTTATTTTGTTAACACAAAAGTGGAGTTGCCCTTTAAGTATCTTAACAAGCTCAACTAGGCTTATATGTGCTTGTTAGAATTCCATAAGGTGTAATAACTATAGGAGAGCACCAGTGAGAGACACCATGGGGAAGATCTGGACATCCCCCAGCAGCCATTCCCTACATATGTCACTACCTAAGTGGGAACCTGCAGTAATTACACAGAAGTAATGCGCTTTGTGCAGATGTTTATTAAATGTCACACTCGCCAAGAGTTAATTGCATCAGTGCAATTCACCATTGAATGAGCCAGCCGGCCCCCGTGACTCCTTGACCTGAAGGATGTTACTAATTAGATTTGTAGTGAAGCATTTTCAAGTCTGCTACATCAACTGTGAGGAGTTTGCTTGTATCAAAGTGAGAAAATTCCCCGTAGGACTTGGAAATGATTCCTTTGAATCTCTTTCAAACTTGGGTTTTGCCAAAACTTTGATACATAATCTCCACTGAACCAATTGTGTATAAATAAGTGGCAACTTAAAGTGGTTCTAACACATTTTTTTTACCCTAACCACTTGAAGACCAAGGCCTTTTCTGGCACTTTTTCTTTACAAGCTTAACTGCTTGCCGCCTGCCCACCGTCATATGACGGCGTCCCAGAACGGCCGCTCTCGCGTGGCGTGGCCATCGCGGGCATGCTGTGTTGCTAGGACACGGCGCGACCCCGATCTCTGTAAAGAGCCGCTTTCGCGGCTCTTTAACCATGTGTTCGGCTGTGTCCAATCACAGCCGGTCACATGTAAACACAGAGATGCCAGTAATCGGCTCTCCTCGCCTCACACTGACAGAGGGTGTGGCGAGGAGAGCCGATGAGCAGCATCTCCACGCAGGGTGACATCTAAGAATGTAATCAGGGCACTGATCATCGGTGCCCTGATTACAATACAGCAATATAGTCTCGCAAATCAGTGCCCACCACTGCAAGCAATCAGTGCCCACCACTGCCCACATGTGCCACCAGTGCCCATTAGCGATGCCAGTCAGTGATGCCTATCAGTGCTGCCCATCACTGCTGTCAATCAATGCCCATCAGTAATGCCCATCAGTGTCGCCCATCAGTGCCGCCCATCAGTGCCCAACAGTACCGCCTGTTAGTGCCCATCAGTCCCACCTAGCAGTGCCGCCTACCAGTGCTCATCGGTGCCACATATCAGTACCACCTATTAGTCCCCATAAGTGCGGAATATTAGTGCCTCCTCATCAGTGCCACCTAATCAGCGCCCATAAGTGCAACCCATCAGTGCCACCCATCAATGCCCATCAGTGCAACCCATCAGTGCCACCCATCAATGCCCATCAGTGCCCAACAGTACCGCCTATCCGTGTCGCCTGTTAGTGCCCATCAGTCCCACCTAGCAGTGCCCATCAGTGCCGCCTATCAGTGCTCATCAGTGCCACCTATTAGTGCCCATAAGTGCAGCATATTAGTGCCTCCTCATCAGCGCCAGTGTTCCCAACCGTCAGTATTTTTACTGGCAGCCAGTAAAAAAACAGGCAATTTTCTCCTGCCAGTAAATGCCAGTAAAAGTACGAGGTTGCCAGTAAAAAATATGGCTCTGACACTTGGCTTGGTCCGGAGCCGGCTGAGGCCATCCAAGTGCCTGCTACAGTGTGATCGGGCGGCTCTGGCGGAGGCGGTGCCTGAGCATGTCGTGTGATGTCATGATGCAATGGAGCCAAGCAGAGCGGCCAGAGCCTCGTGTGCGGGTCTGCGGTATGGGAGCAAGGCATGCTGGGACCGGGACCGTCAGTGCTGTTTAGACTGGAGTGGACTGGAGGGAGCACTTGGCTTGGAGCGAGACTGTGACTCAGGAGGGGAAATGTGTCACTGAGATGTCATCATCATCTGTGCTGATGCACCCTGCTGTCAGTGTCACTGTGACAGTCAACTTAATGTGTGTGTGTGCCGCCCATTCTAAATTCTTGCCCTCCTGAGTCCTGTCCCTGAGCTACTTACTTACTATATCGAAAATGAAATAAGAAAGATGTTTTTTGACTTATTATCTACCTTAAATCATATTGTTAATTGCATATTGTATGTTTGTAGCCTAAATACTCAAATTTGCACTTAAAACTGTCATTTTGTAACTTTTGGAATTGCCAGTAAAAACGTGGCTGTGCCAGTAAATTTTGGGTGTTGTGTCAGTAAATTTCAATCTGGTAGGTTAGCAACACTGATCAGTGCCACCTAATCAGTGCCCATAAGTGCCGCCTCATCAGTGCCCACCAGCTCAGCCTATCAGTGCCCATCAGTGCCGCCTCATCAGCGCACGTCAGTGAAGGCTAAAAATTACTCAGTTACAAAATTTACTGACAGAAAATAAGTAAAAAACATTTTTTTTCAAAATGTTTGGTCTTTTTTAAAAAAAAAAAAAAAAAAAAAACCCAGCAGTGACTAAATACCACCAAAAGAAAGCTCTATTTGTGTGAACAAAAAGAAAAAAATGTGTATGGGTACAGTGTAGCACGACCGCGCAATTGTCATTCAAAGTGCGCTGATAGCTGAAAAATGGCCTGGGCAAGGAAGGGGGTGTAAGTGCCCGGTAGACAAGAGGTTAAATCAGTATTTTGCTAGATCTAATCACTTAGAACCCCCAAACATTATATACACTGTATTACCAAAAGTATTGGGACGCCTGTCTTTACACACACATGAACTTTAATGGCATTCCAGTCTTAGTCCGGAGGGTTCAATATTGAGTTGGCCCATCCTTTGCAGCTATAACAGCTTCATCTCTTCTGGGAAGGCCGTCCACAGGGTTTAGGAGTGTGTCTATGGGAATGTTTGACCATTCTTCCAGAAGCGCATTTGTGAGGTCAGGCACTGATGTTGGACAAGAAGGCCTGGCTTGCAGTCCTCGTTCTAATTCATCCCAAAGGTGTTCTATCAGGTTAAGGTCAGGACTCTTTGCAGGCCAGTCAAGTTCCTCCACCCCAAACTCGCTCATCCATGTCTTTATGGACCTTGCTTTGTGCAATGGTGCGCAGTCATGTTGGTACAGGAAGGAGCCGTCCCCAAACTGTTCCCACAAAGTTGGGTGCATGAAATTGTCTTAAATGTCTTGGTATGCTGACGCCTTAAGAATTCCCTTCACTGGAACTAAAGGGCCAAGCCCAACCCCTGAAAAACAACCCCCCACCATAATCCCCCCCTCCACCAAATTATTTGGACCCGTGCGCAAAGCAAGGTCCATAAGGACATGAATGAGCGAGTTTGGGGTGGAGGAACTTGATTGGCCTGCACAGAGTCCTAACCTCAACCCCATAGACCACCTTTGGGATGAATTAGGGCGGAGACTGCGATCCAGGCCTTCTCGTCCAACATCAGTGCCTGGCCTTACAAATGCCCTTCTGGAAGAATGGTCAAACATCCCCATAGACACACTCCTAAACCTTGTGGACAGCCTTCCCAGAAGAGTTGAAGCTGCAAAGGGTGAGCCAACTTGGGGCGGCACAGTGGTGTAGTGGATAGCACTTTCGCTTAGCAGTAAGAAGGGTCACTGGTTCAAATCCCAACCATGACACTACCTGCCTGGAGTTTGCAGGTCCTCCCTGTGCCTGCGTGGGTTTCCTCCGGGTACTCCGGTTTCCTCCCACACTCCAAAGACATGCTGGTAGGTTAATTGGCTTCTGTCTAAATTGTCCCTAGTATGTATGAATGTGAGTTTGGGGACCTTGGATTGTAAGCTCCTTGAGGGTAGGGACTGATGTGAATGGACAATGTATATGTAAAGTGCTGCGTAAATTGATGGCGCTATATAAGTAACTGAAATAAATAAATAATAAATAAACTCAATATTGAACCCTACAAACCAAGACTGGGATGCCATTAAAGTTCATATGCATGTAAAGGCAGGTGTCCCAATACTTTTGGTAATAGAGTGTATATATATATATTCTTTTAGCACAGACCCTAGGGTAGGGGTCTCCAAACTTCCAAAACAAAGGGCCAGTTTGCTGCTTTTTAAACTTTAGGGGGGCTGGACTGTGGCCAGTAGGAGTAGAAAATGCCCTGGTATCAGTGGGAGTAAACAATGCCATGCTTGGTGGTCAGTGGGAGTAAAAAAAAAAAATACATCATTACCCATCGCTGGTGTCAGTGGGAGGTACAGTGCCTTGTATCAGTGGAAGTAATTATGCTTCAAGGACCACATAAAGGCAAGCAAAAGGCCACATCTGGCCCATGGACCACAGTTTGGAGACCCCTGCCTTACATTTGAGACTATGTGCTCCGGAACTACATTGCCAGACCGTCCTATTTCGACATGATATTTTCTACTACTAACACATTCCTCCCCAAGTCACTACATTACACCAGGGCATGGAAAAGCAAGCTAGATTGCACGTTTTCAGAAGAAGACATAGCCAAACCCTTTTCATAAACCCGCAAGATTTCTATAGCTGGTCGTATTCAGGAACAGAATTTCAAACTCTTGAGCAGGTGGAATCGTCATCCTGTTAGACTACATGCTACCCTTCCACACATTTCAGATACCTGCTGGAAGTGCCACCAAGATTAGAGGTTCCATGTAGGGTGGGATTGCCCATGTCTTACTTCCTTTTGATATTTATGAATATACAACAGATATTATTATTCATTGCTCACCTAATATTGCTCTTCTATCCATCCCCCCAGGCCACGTAACTGCTGCTAAGAAGGGTTTACTATGTTTTTTTCTTATGGCCACAAGAAAGCTTGGGGCCAGATCCAGCACAGCAGGTCCTGAAACAATGCAGAACAGCAACCCAATCTTTCCCTTCCTGGGGTAAGACAATTTCTCCAGAACTTGTGGGTGTGCTAGGCACCGTAGACTGGGTCACTCAACCTGCACATGGGGTACCTTTACTTGTGTCATGCTCATTAATGCCACGGGACAAGGCAGAGGTCGTTCTTGGGAATAACTCAACCTTAAGGCTGACCTATTACTTAGAGATGGCCGTAAACAGTGTGCAGTTGAACAAATAAACTGGACTTCATGTGTGGTCTTTGGTAACTCTTCCATATTTAGTGGCCCAGCCTCTACGGTGCTGATCTGCTCTCTGAGATGGAATGCTCAGGGAGAGGGCACCAGAAGTATCCCCCGTAGCTGCTAGAGGACACCCCACCCATCACAGGTACCACTCTTCACGACAGGCTGCTTAGACTAGTTGCTAGACTTCCATTACCCCTGGTAACCACTTGCTTGTACCCTGTCCCATGTTGACTCTTCACACCTCAATGTGCTTTAACTGACCCGGGCTTCAAAGTCTATGCATAAGAGTGCCGGTTACTTTCGTACATCCCTTTAAATGATTTCAGACCAGGCATGGCAAAGTTTCAATGCTTTACTTAAGAAACTTCAGCACAACAGGCAAACAGTCTTTACTTCTCCAAAACCCTAACTAAGGCTTTGGCTGCTCCAGCATACCTGCACAGGAAGAGTCCATACAGTAACGCTCGTGTCTTCAGGGAGGACTGCAAGTCCCAGCAGCCCCCCTATATCAGTGATGGCGAACCTTGGCACCCCAGATGTTTTGGAACTACATTTCCCATGATGCTCAACTACACTGCAGAGTGCATGAGCATCATGGGAAATGTAGTTCCAAAACATCTGGGGCACCAAGGTCCGCCATCACTGCCCTATATGTTGGTGGTTGCAGTGTTCAGCAGAAGGTTTCTCAAAGAGAGACCCCTGGCAGAAACAGCTCTCTGTAAGCATCTGGAGATTACATCTTGGAGGTCTGTCTGCATCCTCTTCCCATGCAGCAGACTGAGACTGGGCAGAGCCCCCTCCCCTTTTATTTAAAGCAAAGAGAAAGAAGCAGAGCTCAGAAAAGTGTAGGAATTGCATACCTCCTTCCATCTCAACTAGAGCAGCCAGCTGTCTAACTTACCTACAGCCATCTGGGTGCACCTCCCCAGGGATTGGCTAGGCCCTGATCAGTATTCAGGGTGGTTATTTGAATTCTCCCTCCCTAAGCTCTAGAAGCTTCTTCTAGAGGCAGGGGGAGCAATCAAACTCCCAGCCTGTGAAACCCTGAACAGACCAGACCAAACAATCACTAAATGTATCCAGCAGCCTAACCAGGAGGGAGCTACATTATGGTGGGTGGTCGTAATGTTATAGCTGATTGATGTGTATACACTCTTTACAGAAAGGCTTGCTAAAAGGGATGTTCTTCACGGCTAGAATAATACGCAGGCAGTGGTGGATCTAAACCAGACTTCTCCTCCAAACAAATCATAAGATGAAAAATTTAACAAAAGGTAAAAAAAAGTATAAAGTAAATGTTTGTGTTTTAGGGTTTGCAGCAATACATTAAACCTTTCCCAGACGTATCGGATACGCTTTGAAAGGTGAAAAACGGCCTGCCTAGTAAAGGCGATTTTATGGCATCATAAACCGAGCGCAAGTTCTCCTGCTATCAACTCACTGAGCAGAAGAAAATTAAAGTATTACTCTGTATACTCACCTAAAAGGGCTTCACTTAGCAGGGAACGTAATCAGAAGTCTCACAACCCAGATAATAAAGGCTACAAGCATCAGCAGGACCACCGAAGGACTATGAAGGGAGACAATGGACATAAGCATAGAGAAGTACATGTAATATACGTTATATTGTCAAAAATATTGAGACGCCTGCCTTTACACGCACATGAACTTTAATGGCATCTGTGAGGTCAGGCACTGATGTTGGACAAGAAGGCCTGGCTCGCAGTCTCCGCTCTAATTTATCCCAAAGGTGTTCTATCGGGTTGAGGTCAGGTCTCTTTGCAGGCCATTCAAGTTCCTCCACCCCAAACTCGCTCATCCATGTCTTTGTGGACCTTGCTTTGTGCACTGGTCCAAATCATTTGGTGGAGGGGGGATTATGATGTGGGGTTGTCTTTCAGGGGTTGGGCTTGGTGCCTTAGTTCTAGTGAAGGGAACTCTTATGCCCTGTACACACGACCGGTTTTGCCATCGGAATAAACTCTGAAGGTTTTTCCGACGGAGTTCCGACGGAATTCCGCTCAAGCGGTCTTGCCTACACGCGGTCACACCAAATTCCGACCGTCCAGAACGCAGTGACCTACAACACGTACGACGGGACTAGAAAACGAAAGTTCAATAGCCAGTAGCCAATAGCTTCCGTCTCGTACTTGTTTCAGAACATGCGTCGTTTTTGGTACATCGGAACAGCATACAGACGAGCAGTTTTTCTGATAGTAATTTGTTCCGTCGGAAAAATATAGAACATGTTCTAAGTCCGCCTGAATTTTCGACAGAAAAAGTCAGATGGGGCATACACAGGGTCGGAATATACGATGAAAAGCTCCCATCGGAATCTTTCTGTCGGAAATTCCGCTCGTGTGTACGTGCCATTAGCCCCCTTTCACACTGACTGCACCCGCCGTTCGCGATAAAGCGCCGCTCGTTTTAGTGGTGCTTTTGTGTGGTTTAAGCGGCGCTTTTGAGACGCTTTTCGGCCAATAGCGGGGTGCTTTTAACCCCAAAAAAGGGTTAGAAACTCCTGTTTTGCTGCCCCAGTGTGAAAGGGGTCTAAAGGTGTCAGCATACCAAGACATTTTGGACAATTTCATGCTCTCAACTTTGTGGGAACAGTTTGGGGATGTCCCCTTCCTGTTCCAACATGACTGCACACCAGTGTACAAAGCAAGGTCCATAAAGACATGGCTGAGTGAGTTTGAGGTGGAGGAACTTGACTGGCCTGCACGGAGTCCTGACCTCAACCCGATAAAACACCTTTGGGGGGAATTAGAGTGGAGACTGCGAGCCAGGCCTTCTCATCCAACATCAGTGTCTGACCTCACAAATGCACTTCTGGAAGAATGGTCAAACATCCCCATAGACACACTCCTAAACCTTGTGGACGGCCTTCCCAGAAGAGTTGAAGCTGTTGTAGCTGCAAAGGGTGGGCCAACTCAATATTGAACCCTACGGACTAAGACGCCATTACAGCTGCGTGTAAAGGCAGGTGTCCCAATACTTTTGAAAATATAGTGTCTTGCTCATATAGGAAGATGGCTTCCTTTTCAGTAATGACAGGTTTAGGTGGAACTCCAGGAAATTTCCCCAAATGGTAAAGTGAGAAGTACGTGACCTGTTGACACATTTTGGTTATAAATCGAGGGAGTTTTCGGTGATGAATGGCTGAGGGATCTTGCTGATGAAATATTTCTGTCCCTAGTGAAGGAGCCTTTCCAAACCAGTCTGCAGGAGGGCCGCCATATTTCCTCTGACCATTACCCTGTACAAGATAAATATTATACCTTTCCATCCAATCCAGAAGGGAAGCTTTATTGTCCTTATTTAGAGAATGAATCCAAGTCTCACTCTTAGCGTCCATTGGGTTGTTGTCCATCATTAGAGAATGATCTGCTCTCTCCATTGGCCATAATCAGTGGGTAGGAGGCTTGCCCCTAGTCCTCCCCAAAAGCCCCCGTCCTGGTTATCACAGCGAAATTGGCTAATTTCACTAATCAGTAATCACAAGTGTAGGTGGAACTCCTAAACCTTGTGGACGGCCTTCCCAGAAGAGTTGAAGCTGTTGTAGCTGCCAAGGGTCAGCCAACTCAATATCGAACCCTCCGGACTAAGACGCCATTACAGTTCATGTGCGTGTAAAGGCAGGTGTCCCAATACTTTTGACAATATAGTGTCTTTCTCATATAGGAAGATGGCTTTCTTTTCTGTGCCATAATACATCTGCATACAAAAGATTGAAGCTGCACACGCATTCTATGGGCAGTACAGTAATAATGGGGGATATGGCAGAATAAGTGTTGCGTGTCAGTAAAAGTTTGTGCAGAACAGCAAAAAGTTCATAGAGTGCATTTGGAATGTTCAGGGTAACTTCCCACTGATCTCAATGCACCAAGAGACTGAAGTATCTCTAGGCAAACAGATAAGAACAGCAGGGCACAATCTGAGTGTAGTATATTAACATATTTATTGTGGTAAAAAGACAAATGGCAACTCATACTGAAACAGTTAATATCAGGCTGATCACATAGTAAAGGCTTCTGATGGACAGTCTCACAACAACAGGGAACCTCAGACCAGGATAGAAACACTGGGTGGATAGATACACCTGCAGGACCAAGAGAACACAACTGGGGGGGGGGGGCAATACTTAATGGCCAGAACCTGCTGATCGACTGTGTCCAAACACAGCCCAGAGCACTGTGTTGACAATCAATACAGGGTTCTGTACAGAGGGAACGATCTCCCTGTTTCCTATCCCTGCAAAGCAAAGCAGGGATAAGAAACAAAGAGATCTTTAGGTAAAATCAGCATATATTACACATTGTTAGGCACACATTTCACCCTTTAATTAGCCAAGATGTTAACCCCTTGCCAGACAGTGTCATTAGTAAAGTCACAGTGTATACTATTAGCAGTGATCAATGTATTAGTGTCACTGGTGATGTCAGTGTCAGTTAGTCAGTTCCCACTCAGTGTCAGATTGCCCGCCGCACTATTGAAATCCCATTATAAGTCGCTGATTACCGCCATTACTAGTATTAAAAAAAATTAAAAAATAAAAATTACAGTATCTACTGTATGCCATAGTTTTTAGACACTATAAATGTCACACAAACCAATCAATATGCACTTATTGGGATTTTTGTTTACCAAAGACATGAAGCAGAATACATTCTGCCCTACATTTATTAGAAATTAAAAAAAAATTGATTTTCTTATTGGATGTGTTTTATAACAAAAAGTACAAAATATTGTTTTTGTTTTTCCGCTTATATAATAAACACATTAAAAACCCAGTGGTGATCAAATACCACCAAAAGAAAGTTCTGTTTGTGTGAAAAAAATGTCATTAATTTCATTTGTGTACAGTGTTGCATGACCGCACAATTATCAGTTAAAGTAGTGCAGTGCTGAATAGCAAAAAAATGCCCTGGTCATGAAAGGGGTAAAACCTTCCAGAGCTGAGGTGGTTAACAGACAATAACTGCGAGTTATGAATGTACCTTTTTAATCTATGGACTAGAAGTTCATTGATTCGATTATGAATGAGAAGGTGAACTGGGGACATCATTGTCCTCGGTTCTCACCATAGCACTTAATGAAGGAATCTTTGTTACATACCAAGAATGCATTCATAAACGAAACATCAAGGAATTTGGCCTACAGGAGAAATTTAGCCAATTTCGAGGAAGCGTAAGTGACGGAATGCCTGGCATCCACCCTGTGTGCTTCCACCAAACAGTGCCTCCTGCCCGCCAAACCATTCCAGCAGACTGAGAGCTAATACCAGCCCTTGTACCTCCAAGCATCGTACAAAGACAAAATGCTGAGGTAAAATCCAAAGGAATGACTGTTTATTGAACAGGTTTTTATACACTTCAAAAGTAGGTCAGTCACCACATGAACAATAAAACCAAATATTTACCCAAAGCATCACACAATGGTTAGATAAAGATCTAAAGTTGACACAAGGCCAATTCCATCAAATATACCTCCAAGAGTTAGCCAAATTAGACAACAGACAGAAACAATAGGTGACTCAATTAACTCAATAAACAATGGGAATTCACACCTAGCAGGCACACAATGGGAGAGACACAAACTTGTATATTCTGTCCACTAGACAAGTTGGCAGAAGACAAACAATGTTCCAGCATTGATAGAGTGGAATTAATTTATCTTCATAGATTTCTTGAGGGATATTGTTAATAAATATTTCTGTCCCAAGTAAAGGAACCTCTCCAACCCCAGTCTGCAGGAGGGCCACCATATTCCCATCTTTCCATCCACTCCAGAAGGGAATCTTTATTGCGTTCATCACTTTGTTGTCCATCATTATAGAATGATCTGCTCTCTCCATGGGCCATAATCAGTGAGTAGGAGGCCTGCCCCTAGTCCTCTCCAAAATCCCCTGTCCTGGTTGGGTCTGTCACAGCGTAATTGGCTAATTTCACTAATCAGTAATGACAAGTGTAGGTGGAACGCCAGCAAATTTTCCCAAATGGTAAAGTGAGAAGTACGTGTCCTGTCAACACATTTTGGTTATAAATCGAGGGAGCTTTGGGTGATAAATGGGTGAGGGATCTTGTTGATAACTACTTCTGTCCCAAGTGAAGGAGCCTCTCCAATCCAGTCTGCAGGATGGCCACCATATTCCTTCTGACCATTACCCTGTACAAGATTAATATTATATCTTTCCATCCACTCCAGAAGGTAATATTTATTGTCCTTATTCAGAGAATGAATCCAAGCCTCGCCCTCAGCATTCATCATATTGTTGTCCATCATTATAGAATGATCTGCTCTCTCCATGGGCCATAATCAGTGGGTAGGAGGCTTGCCCCCAGTCCTTTCCAAAAGCCCCTATCCCGGTTGGGTCTGTCACAGCGTAATTGGCTAATTTTACTAATCAGTAATGACAAGTGTAGGTGGAACTCCAGCAAATTTTCTCAAATGGTAAAGTTAGAAGTACGTGTCCTGTTGACACATTTTGGTTATAAATCGAGGGAGCTTTGGGTGATAAATGGGTGAGGGATCTTGTTGATAAATATGTCTGTCCCAAGTGAAGGAGCCTCTCCAATCCAGTCTGCAGGATGGCCACCATATTTCCTCTGACCATTACCCTGTACAAGATTAATATTATACCTTTCCATCCACTCCAGAAGGTAATCTTTATTATCCTTATTCAGAAAATTAATCCAAGCATCGCCCTCAGTATTCATCACATTGTTGTCCATCATTAGAGAATGAATCCAAGCCTCGCCCTCAGCGTTCATCACATTGTTGTCCATCATTAGAGAATGAATCCAAGTCTCGCTCTTAGCGTCCATTAGGTTGTTGTCCATCATTAGAGAATGAATCCAAGCCTCGCTCTCAACGTCCATTAGGTTGTTGTCCATCATTAGAGAATGATCTGCTCTCTCCATGAGCCATAATCAGTGGGTAGGAGGCTTGCCCCTTGTCCTCCCCAAAAAGCCCCCGTCCTGGTTGTGACAGCCTTATTGGCTAATTTCACTAATCAGTAATGACAAGTGTAGGTGGAACTCCGGGAAATGTCCCCAAATGGTAAAGTGAGAAGTACGTGCCCTGCTGACACAATTTGGTTATAAATCGAGGGAATTTCGGGTGACTTTATTACTCTGAGGTTTCAACAATTCAGCAGTTTTCTCCAATCCATAAACCTCTGTTCCTTAAATGTCACCATGTTTAAACCTAACAGAGGGAGCAAAAGCAATATTCTATGTGGTACGTGTTTTCCTGATTGGGGCAATGTTCTCCTCATCTCTCAGAAATGTCAGGCCAGGTACCGCCGCTGTCAATACGGCCGGGTTAGCCATGTCACCTCGTATGAGGCTCTGCTAATGAAGAAATCTTTCCTTGCATCTCTGCCCTTCACCCACAGCTGCCTGCCTCTGGTGTGACAGTGGGAAGCCTTTCTATGTAACAGGCACTAAAAATATTTAGACAGCAGCATTTGGTGCCCAGCAGGAAATCCACAGACAGATAAACTGATAAAATATTCTGAAATCTCAGCATGAAAGAGCAAGGCGTTGCTTAAATGAAAAAGAGAGGAAAAAAAAAAAACATATTTCTGCATGGAAAAACAAGAAAATGTCACTAAATTGTGTCTCTAAAGGAGGAAACGGGATCTTGTGATGTTCCTGCAGGATCACCTTCTAGAAGAACTATTGGAAGCCGGCTTGGAATCAAGTCACAAGTCAGTATAATAGGTCAGTATAAAGATGGAAAAAAAAAAAACCAGGAGAAGGTGTATTAGTCTGCTGAGGGGTGCTTAGGTTTATGGGGAATCACAGACACCCAATACTCCCCTTAATATCTAATGTAGACACGTAAAATGTTATTTTTTTGTATTTATTAATCCCTTAAAAGCTGTTGTAAGTTCATTGTTGTGTAAATGCGATCCTCAGTAGAACGTGACCCCTTATTTATTCTCCTGCAATTGGCCCCCCATTAAAATATCACTGAAATGCGGCCTTTAATAAAATCTTTGGATTCCTTAAAGCGTATGTAAAGCCAAAACTTTTTATTTTATTTTATAGAGCAGTGGTCTCAAAACTGTGGCCCGAGAGCCGAATGTGGCCCTTTGCTTGCCCTTATCCAGCCCTTGAGGCACTATTCCTCTCATTGATATGAGGCATTATTTCTTCCAACTGGTACCATTCTTTCCACCGGTACCAACAGTGTGGCATTATTCCTCTCATTGACGACAACAGTGGGGCCCTATTTCTTTCATTTACACCAACAATGGGCCAGGTTTCCTTTTACTGATGTAAATTTTGGAAAACTAGTTCTCCCCACCAACATTAAAGATGGAGCACTATTCCCCCCACTGATACCAATGATGGGGCCCTATTCCTCCCACTGATACCAATGATGGGGCACTATTCCTCCCACTGATACCAATGATGGGTCACTATTCCTCCCACTGATACCAATGATGGGGCACTATTCCTCACACTGATACCAATGATGGGGCACTATTCCCCCCACTGATACCAATGATTGGGCACTATTCCTCCCACTGATACCAATGATGGGGCACTATTCCTCCCACTGATACCAATGATGGGGCACTATTCCCCCCACTGATACCAATGATGGGGCACTATTCCCCCCACTGATACCAATGATGGGGCACTATTCCTCCCACTGATACCAATGATGGAGCACTATTCCTCCCACTGATACCAATAATGGGGCACTATTGCAAAGTGCAAATTTCACGGCCCGGTCCTTCCTCCGCCGCTGGACCAATTAGAAAGCGCCATGTTTCCTTTTACTGATGTAAATTTTGAAAAAACTAGTCCCCCACCAACATTAAACGTAGAGCACTATTCCCCCCACTGATACTAACGATGGGGGACTATTCCCCCCACCAGGGGCGTTGCTAGGTCTACAAAAGATCTGGGGCTAGAGCCCATAGCAATGTAGTAAAGAATGTTATACGCTTGGGTGGGCATACACATGTATATAATATAAGTGTGTGTGTATATATCCCCAGAGAGCCTCCCCCTTGCATCAGGGTTCCCAGAGAGCCTCCCCCTTAAATCAGGGTCCTCAGAGAGCCTCCCCCATGCATCAGGGTCCCCAGAGAGCCTCCCCTCCCCTTGGGGACCCCTGCAGAGACTCAGGGCTATGGGCCTGAGATGCGGGGCTATAGCCCCAAAAGCCACCCCCTAGCGAAGCCCCTGCCCCCCACTGATACAAATGATGGGGCACTATTCCTTCCACTGATACCAGTGATGGGGGACTATTCCTCCCACTGATACCAATGATGGGGTACTATTCCTCCCACTGATACCAATGATGGGGCAATATTCCTCCCACTGATACCAATGATGGGGTACTATTCCTCCCAATGATGGGGCACTATTCCCCCCACTGATACAAATGATGCGGCATTATTCCTTCCACTGATACCAATAATGGGACACTATTCCTCCCACTGATACCAATTTATGGGGCACTATCCCCCCCCCCCCCACAGATACAAATGATGGAGCACTATTCCTCCCACTGACACCAGTGATGTGGCTATATTTCTCCCATTGACACCAATGATGGGGCACTATTCCTCCCACTGACACCAATGATGGGGCACTATTCCTCCCACTGATACTAATAATGGGGCACTATTTCCCCCACTGATACCAATGATGGGGCACTAATCCCCCCACTGATACCAATAATGGGGCGCTATTCCTCCCCCTGATACCAATAATGGGACACTAGTGCAAAGTGCAAATTTCACGGCCCGGTCTCCCGGAAGTTCGGCCCCCCTCCTCCTTCCTCCGCCGCTGGACCAATTAGAAAGCGCTGCTAATTTGTCCAGCGGCGGAGGAAAGAGCCACGCATAAGCAATAGAAAACTGGCTGTGAAGCCGAAAGGATTCACTGCCGGGTTGCCTTACCAGGAATGGGGGCAGCAGCACCCGACAACCGATCCGAAGATCGGCTGGGGTGCCGACATTGCGGGATCCCTGGACAGGTAAGTGTCCATAAATTAAAAGTCAGCAGCTGCAGTATTTCTAGCTGCTGGCTTTTAATTTTTTCGTTGGGGGCGGCGGCTGCACCTCCTCTTTAAGGCCCCGTGAACAATGGGCACACTGGTTATTTAGCCCTGGTGCATGGGGCTCTGGGCCTCTATGAGAAGCTGACAACCGCTACCATTATTTAGGGCAGTTTGTACCCAGAGATGAATGCCAGAACACAAAGTCTTGTGTTCTACCTTTCCTAGGTTATTTAAAAAAAAACAAAAACAATATGCATTGAAGCCTGCAGCCAAAAAAAGAAAAAGAGACCCACCAGTGGACATTTTAAGATGTAGTTTTATCCCACAAGGTCACTTGGATTATTACACAAGCCATTTGAATTTTTTTTATTACTAAATAAACCATTTTAATCTTAACGGTACGGTTATCATTTCCTAAAATTGCCAAGAAAATCAGCTGCGGCTTTATTTGCAAAAGCATCAGCATGATTTGTTCCACCTGCTGTCCCCGTGGAACAACAAAATAAAATTTCTATTTTGAAGGAGAGTGAATGAAGCTCGTAGACTGACCCAAACGTAAATTGAGTAAAGGCTGAGAAGATGTTTATTATACCAGACAGCTCGCAAATTATAGCGAAACCAGCAAGCTGCAGCTATCTAATTAAATCTGACTTGAGCCATGTCCAAAGTCCCATACTCAGTACTGGATAATACCGGGTGAGGTTTTTACTATAGCAACCTGATTTCAAGCTATACAATTTTGTCTGGGCATAATCAACCCCCTATTATGATAGATCTGTCATATCTCCTTTCAAACATGCTTCATATTTAATGCGGCCAAATTCCATGTCTTGCATGCACAAATATATTTCAGATTATACAGTACATTTTGTGTACCTTCAATGGTTGTCAAAGCCCCCTTTTTTTAAATTTCTGTATAGTATATTACCCCCTCCACAGAGCCATAGCACAGGATTGTTACAATGGAACAACTATAAATGTCGTGGTCAAGGGTCAGGCTCGGAGACCAGTAGCTATAGCAGTAGAAAGGCTCCCACCCACCAGCTGGATAAGGTACAGAAGCGGGTCACTCCAGGTACCAGGTCGCGGTCCTCGGGATTGCTCCACCAGGAGGTGAGCAAGCCGGGGTCCAGTAGCAGATATAGCAGGTAGAGATCAAGCAGAAGCATAGTCAGTAAACAAGCCAAAGGTCAGTAACAAGTGATTGCAGGTTGGGATCAAGCAGAAGCATAGTCAGTAAACAAGCCAAAGGTCAGTAACAAGTGATTGCAGGTTGGGATCAAGCAGAAGCATAGTCAGTAAACAAGTCAAAGGTCAGTAACAAGTGAATGTCGGTTGGGATCAAGCAGAAGCATAGTCAGTAAACAAGCCAAAGGTCAATAACAAGTGATTGCAGGTTGGGATCAAGCAGAAGCATAGTCAGTAAACAAGCCAAAGGTCAGTAACAAGTGATTGCAGGTTGGGATCAAGCAGAAGCATAGTCAGTAAACAAGCCAAAGGTCAGTAACAAGTGATTGCAGGTTGGGATCAAGAAGAAACATAGTCAGTAAACAAGCCAAAGGTCAGTAACAAGTGATTACAGGTTGGAATCAAGCAGAAGCATAGTCAGTAAACAAGCCAAAGGTCAGTAACAAGTGATTGCAGGTTGGGATAAAGCAGAAGCATAGTCAGTAAATAAGCCAAAGGTCAGTAACAAGTGATTGCAGGTTGGGATCAGGCAGAAGCATAGTCAGTTAACAAGCCGAAGGTCAGTAACAAGTGATTGCCGGTTGGGATCAAGCAGAAGCATGGTCAGTAAACAAGCCAAAGGTCAGTAACAAGTGATTGCAGGTTGGGATCAAGCAGAAGCATAGTCAGTAAACAAGTCAAAGGTCAGCAACAACTGATTGCAGGTAAGGATCAAGCAGAAACGTAGTTGAGAAACAAACCAAAAGTCGGTAATGAGTGGTAATGAAGAAACGAATGGTAACAGGAGTAACTAAATATTGGCTGGAGAGAGCAGAATAATCTGCCAAACAGGAAGTGCAAGGGCATAGCTAAAACAGGAAGTTCATGGGAGGAGCAAAGAGTTCAAGGTTCAAGAGAAACAAGGTTCAAGAGAAAAAAGGTTCAAGGCAAGATTGTTTAAGGAATTGTTCAGGCTACTGTGCAGCATTCCAAGTGGTTAGACCCGGGTCCTGACAATGAGTCTACACAATACTACTGTTTCCCCTAATAAAGAATTCAAATTATTTTGTAATGGATAATACAGCTACCATTGCTGAGAAGCGGATACAGTAGTGAGGTCTGACGAGCCCCAAACTGTGTGGAGGGAATGGGAAAGTCAGACTGAAGAGAGCGCCACCCTCATTTCTCCAAACCTGGCAAGTCTGTAGTTGAGATGGTCAGATTTAATTCTCATATCTGTGGTGGGCAGCCAGAGAGGGTGACACATTTGATAAAATCAGTTCAGCTTAAATTGATATTAAAGCTTTGTTTGTTTTTTTAAAAATAACAAACATGTTATACTTACCTGCTCTGTGCAGTGGTTTTTGCAGCTCCGATCCACTTCTTTTCGGGTTCCCCTCCTGGCTCCTCCCCCTCGAGCAGTGCCCCCAGAGAAAGCCGCTTGCCCTAGGGGCAGCGCTGCATGCTCACTTCCGAGCTGCTGCTCTATGCATCCATAAAACACACAGAGCCGTGGCTCGGGCCCGCCCCCCCTGCTCTCTCCTCATTGGCTCACTGGCTGTGATTGACTGCCTCAGCCAATGAGGAGGGAGAGTCCCCGTAAAGCCAAGGCTATTGCGAACATCGCTGGATTGGAGGGGGCTCAGGTAAGAATTGGGGGTGGGGGGGCGCTGCATACAGAAGGATTTTTACCTTCATGCAGATAAGCCGAGAACCCCTCCCACCGCTTTTAAAAGTGATCCAGCTGTGAATTCGCTGCTCAGACCACTTTTGTCAGTTAGAGCAGCCATTCTCAACCAGGGTTCCATAGAACCCTAGAAAGTCATAATATGCCTGACAAAGGGGTCTTGCGCGCCTCCGAAACATTGCACCTTTCTTGTGTTGTGATCATGCAATAAACTACCCGTTTGGACGCCACTTTGTGACGATCCTTGGTGTGCTGGCAAAAATATCTACTTTGTGTCTTGAACCAGTATCCAGCTGGTTGTTGCTTCAGCACCCAAATCTTGGGAGCTTATACCAGGAACGTGTGCGATGGGAATATGAAGTATTATCATTGAACCCTAGGGTTCCTCCAGAGCTTGCTAGGGGTTCTTTGAGCTGTGGCTGATTGACCTCCTTTTTGATAGTGTCTCCATGATTCTGGGGTCAATGTCACTTGGTAGAACCAGTTGCAAGAAGCCAATAACCTTCTAACCATCTGTGGGGGTTGCAGCCTGACCACTGTAAGGATTGCATTCTTCCCAATGACAACCAATGTAGGCAACATTTTTTTTTTCACTTACCACCAATTATTTGGTTTTAGTAAGGGTTCCTCGAGGCCTGAAAATTATTGCAAGGGTTCCTCTGTGATAAAAAGGTTGAGAAAGGCTGAATTAGAGAATCGCTGGCTGAAAAAAACAATACCGGGCTTATGGCATATTACTGCAGCCATAACCCCAGTATTCCACTTCCAACCGTGGACGTCTTTGTCTATGGCCCAGTCGGCAAGTGGGTGCCTTGACTGGAAAAAGGTTGGCGAAACACTGCTCTGAACTCCCTCAGAAATGACAATGATTCATGCTTTCGGGTCCATCCTAGGTGACAATGATTCTGATTACAGAACAGGCCACTCATCTGGCTGGATAAATAGGATGCTCTAATATATTACACTCTTTAGAAAAGTTTCGAAAAAGCAAGAACTAATTGTTCTGTGTTTAAGAAGAAAACCATTGTGCTGTATATTATATATTCACAACGCTTTCATACTGTAGGTGTCTATTGTGTTTCTTTGTCTAGTAAAGAATACTTCGTTATGACTAATACCTTTCTCTTTAATACTAAGCTAAGAAACCGCATTGATTTATTCGAGAAATTATGGATATCCTCATCACTGTGTTACTTTGTGGCAGATTCCTCAGTCTGACGCCTCTCTATCTTCCAGCCCTGAGAGTCAACATGAAAACAAAGTTAATATTTCCCTGGAAACCCGCTGACGATTTACGACGACGAGCCAGTCACATTATTGTTATCTAGTATTTCCTTAGGTAATACTCTACAGCAACTAAATGGCACTTTAACATTGTTTTAAAACTTCCTCCCATTATTTATTCCTAATTATATGCATATAAAAGTTTTTATATAAAGAGTGTTAGAACATTCTGTTACAGCTTAGTGGAAGAGCCGGCATCATTCATATTGGGGATGAGTTATAAACGCTAAAATAAAACAGAACAAAACCGAGATGATGCATCCAATCTGGTTTCAACTTTGAACCTGAAAAATAACAAAGTCCCAGTCTACATGACAGGGGGGTCAGAGTATCAACCCAACCCTTATCGAAAGATGAAATGTAATAGCTGGCCATCAACAATTTGTAAGTACGTGCAGCCTACTTTCTCCACTGCAGGTGGCGCTGTGCCTCAGCAGCACTGCCGTTGCAGAGGAGGTCAAGAGCAACATAGAAACGCTTCAATTGGATGCTGCCGCCCCATGTGACTCTGGCGCCCATCTTGGGTCAGGCAGAGCCTATTTGAGGTCCTGGCTCCCAGGCTTGGGGTGCATTTTGCAAGCGGGTAGGGTAGGGACAGCGGAAGCGGCAGAGAAAGGTTCCCGACGAGGAGGGAAAGCATAGGGTTTGCATCTTCTCTGGACATCTTCCCAGGCAGCCAGGCCGCACTCTGTCCCTCTTAACATTCCTGGTTAAGTTTTATTTTTGATGGGTCTATTGTGAACTGTATTTGCATAATTTCAATACAAGTTCTTTCAACGCATTTGGACTCTGTGTGTTATTGCCGCCACACCACGCTACAGCCTACCTACAAATTGCTAAAATTTTGTCTTACTGCTTTCTTATTCAGTTTTAATCCATCAGTACCTTAGTTATCAAGGTTGAAATAAGGACGAATGTCAAGTTCAATCTCTTATAAAGGCAAGCAGTCTTGATCAAGAGGAGGCAAGGCAAAGACTATCAATAATCAATGGGGGGGGTGGGGGGAGGAACGTCTGGGCCTCCTTACAATGAGGGTTAAATTAAATTCCTGGATAGTACAAGGATCTCTGGTTGGAAAGACAACAGCCTCAGACACTTTTACTTAAAATCCAACTATTGAAAATGCAAAAAACCTTAAGCTTCAAACAAAGTTGGCAACCAACATTTCCTTCACCAAATCCCAATAACAACCTCAACACCAATAAGTATTTAAGCAAGGGTAATGCTGTGGGAGCAGAGGCATAGCTTGAAGCGTGTGGGCCCTGATGCAAAAGTTGACCAGCATCTCCACCGCTACCACCAGACGCTTCCAACTCCTGTTGACGGCTGCACGTGCTGAACTACCTATGTAGGGTGACGCTGCTAGCGCTTTTCCTAGCATATAGTGTGAAGGCTGGTTCACACCAGATGCATTGGGGCTGTGTTGGGTGGCTATTCCAATGCTTCTTCACTGTGCTGAGCTCAGTTTGATCGCACCACACACCGGCCTGGTGTGCACAAGCTCTAAAACCTAATGTGAACGTGACAGGGAGGACACACGGGTCCACTGGAGTATGGGTGGGGTCACCATTGCGACCCTTGAAGCCCCGCCCATGTTTGGGAGACTTCTTGCTCATCTTGCCAACCATGAGCTTAAAGTGTGCTTCCACTTTTAACATCTACATTTCTGCCTACCTTTTTAAGTGCCTCTTACTTGCTTAAACATGCTCTCCCTGCTTTGTAATATTTAGGAGGGGTCTGTGGAATAATTTTTAACATATACAATGCTGTCTTTACCATGTTCCAGCTTTTATCAGCCCTTATTAGCCATAAACTACATATAAACATTGCCTGTCCTAACAAAGGATTAAAAATGTATAACCCCCCCCCCCCTTGCATTATGTTAATTAATTACAGTCTCTGATGGAGACTCTTTACCACGTGATCAGCCGTGTCCAATCACGGCTGATCACGATGTAAATAGGAAGAGTCGGTGATCGGCTTTTCCTCACTCGCGTCTGACAGACGTGAGTAGAGGAGAGCCGATCAGCTGCTCTCCTGACAGGGGGGGGTCTGTGCTGATTGTTTATCAGCACAGCCCCCCCCCTCGGATGCCACCCAGGACCACCAGGGAAGCCGCCCAGGACCACCAGGATGGCCATCCACACTGGACCACCAGGTATGCCCCCTAGACCCCCAGGGAAATACTAATCTGTGCCTAGGCAGCTGCCAATCAATGCCCAGGCAGCTGCCAATCAGTGTCCACTCACAATGCCTACCAATGCCACCAGGGATGCCTATCAGTGCCGCGTATCAGTGCCCAGCAGTGCCGCCTATCAGTGCCCATCAATGCCCACATTTAGTGCCACCCATAGGAACCCATCTTTGCAGCCTTTCAGTGCCCATCAGTGTCCACCAGTGCCACCCATGAGTGCCCATCAGTGCCGCCTATCAATGCCCATCAGTGCTGCATATCAGTGCCACCCATCAGTGCCGCCTACCAGTGCCCATCAGTGCCGCATATCAATGACCATCAGTGCTGCATATCAGTGCCACCCATCAGTGCCGCCTACCAGTGCCCATCAGTGCCGCATATCAATGCCCATCATCAGTGCCCGCTCATTGGTGCCACCTCATCGGTGCCGCCTTATCAGTGCCTGTCAGTGCCGCCTTATCAGTGCCCATCAGTGAAAGAGAAAACTTACTTATTTACAAAAAATTTTAACAGAAACAAAAGCAAAACTTTTATTTTTTTCAAAATTTTCGGTCTTTTTTTATTTGTTTAGCAAAAAATAACAACCGTAGAGGTGATCAAATACCACCAAAAGAAAGCTCTATTTGTGGGAACAAAATTATAAAAATGTAGTTTGGGTATGTATTGTGTTGTATGACCGCGTAATTGTCATTCAAACTGCGACAGCACTGAAAGCTGAAAATTGGTCTGGGCAGGAAGGTGTATAAGTGCCCTATATTGAAGGGTTAAGGTTAAATCGCTTCTCTTATAATTTTACTGAATAGCCGCGTGTTTTTTTAAAACCCTTTCCCAGAAAAGTTTTATCCCCATTGTGGGATCACCAGTACGGTATTTGTACATTGAAACCATATCCCCTCTCAAGCGTCTCTTCTCCAGAGAGAATAAGTTCAGTGCTCGCAACCTTTCCTCATAACTAAGATCCTCCAGACCCTTTATTAGCTTTGTTGCCCTTCTTTGTACTCGCTCCATTTCCAGTACATCCTTCCTGAGGACTGGTGCCCAGAACTGGATGGCATAATCTAGGTGCGGCCGGACCAGAGTCTTGTAGAGCGGGAGAATTATTGTTTTATCTCTGGAGTTGATCCCCTTTTTAATGCCAATATTCTGGTTGCTTTGCTTGCAGCAGCTTGGCATTGCATGCCATTGCTGAGTCTATCATCTACTAGGACCCCCAGGTCCTTTTCCATCCTAGATTCCCCCAGAGGTTCTCCCCCAAGTCTATAGATTGCAATCATATTTTTGCCACCCAAATACATTATTTTACATATTTCAACATTAAACCTCATTTGCCATGTAGTCGCCCACCCCATTAATTTGTTCAGATCTTCTTGCAAGGTTTCCACATCCTACGGAGAAGTTATTGCCCTGCTTAGCTTAGTATCGTCTGCAAATACAGAGATTGAACTGTTTATCCCATCCTCTAGGTCGTTTATGAATAAATTAAACAGGATTGGTCCCAGCACAGAACCCTGGGGGACTCCGCTTTCCACACTGGACCATTCCAAGTACTCCCCATGTATCACTACCCTCTGAACTCGCCCCTGTAGCCAGTTTTCATCCATGTACTCACCCTATGGTCCATGCCAACAGACCTTAGTTTGTACAGTAAACGTGGGAAACTGTGTCAAATGCCTTTGTAAAATACAGATACATCATGTCTACGGGCCTTCCTTTATCTGGATGGCAACTCACCTCCTCATCGAAGGTTAATAGATTGGTTTGGCAAGAAAGATTCTTCATGAATCCATGCTGATTACTGCTAATGATAGTTTTCATTACTAAAATCTTGTATATAATCCCTTATCCCCTCCAAGATACTATTGATGTTAGGCTAACTGGTCTGTAATTCCCAGGGATGTATCTTGGCCCTTTTTTAAATATTGGGGCTTCATTGGCTTTTCTCCAATCTGCTGGTACCATTCCAGTCAGTAGACTGTTCATAAAAAATAGGAACAATGGTCTGGTAATTACTTGATTGAGTTCTTTAAGAACCCTCGGGTGCAAGCCATCTGATCCCAGTGACTTATTAATGTTACATTTTTCAAGTCTATTTCTATCCTCTGTTAGCCATGAGGGTGCTTCCTGTGATGTGTCATGAGGATAAACATTGCAGTTTTGGTTACTAAAGCCCCCCGTTTCCCTTGTGAAGACTGAGGAGAAGAATAAATTCAATACCTTCGCCATCTCCCCATCCTTAGTAACTAGATTACCTTCATCATTCTTTACAGGACCAATATGATCTGACCTCCCTTTCTTACTATTTATATTTTTTTTACTCTCCTCCGCTATGTGCCTTTCGTGCTCTTATAAGCCCTGATTGCACCCTTACATTTCTTCTTGCATTCTTTGTAAAGCTGGAATGCTGGTGATGATCCCTCAGCCTTGAAGGTTGAAGCTACACAAGCGTAGAGACACTGAAGCCAGGTTACCGGTTCCCTTAGCACCTAAGTGGGTCATGGTTGAGTGTTGCTAATCTGTTACTTTGGACAGCTTTTCCCCTACACTGGGACAAAACTCCCTCCTTGTCAGGTCACCATGAGGCTAGGTGACAGATGCACACCGTTGGGATCAGGAGTGCACCGCAAGGCAGTGAACCCTATGGCTGACTGCTGCGGATGGGAGTCCGGGTATAAGGAAGGCAGGGTCGCTGGAACACCAACACGGATCCCACCGGGGTTAGAGCATAGGATTCCCTGGGGCGCGGAGTCTAAGAGCCAGCAGGTTTTCACCAGAGCCTCTGATGGTGAGGATGGACTGGGCTGCAACTGGCTCCAGGTCGCGACCCCCAGGGTCCCCTAGCTCACACCCACAGTAGGCAACAGAAGGATAAGGATAGTAATGGAATAAGCCAAGGTCGGGGCCACAAGCAGACAAGGACAACAGAGTACACGCCAAGGTTCAGGGTCACAGGCAAACAGGGATGGTTGGGAACACGCCAAAGGTCAGGGTCACAAGCAGACAGGAATCGTTAAGAACAGGCCAAAGTCGGTAACAGGAATCAGATGTAGGAAACACAGCAAGTACACACAGAGGCTAACACACAATTGTTGATCAGCACTGCTGGCTTGCAGTGCACAGGTTAATATAGGGTTCCCTGATAGGGCCTGGGGTGGGGCCATGCTTAGAGGAGAGGTTACAAAAACAGTCAGGTGAGGGTCAGCTGGTCTCTAGAGATGAACACATGGAGACAGGTATGCTGATCGACAAACTATTTCATAACCATGACAGTACCCCCCTCTTAAGACCTCCCCTCCCCCGCCTGTGCCCAGGCTTAAAGGGAAACTCCAGATGGAACCTCCTCAATAGATGAGGAGCAAAGACCTCAGATGCAGTGATCCAAGACCTCTCCTCAGGATCAAACCCTTTCCAATGTACGAGGTACTGAAGAATGCCTTTACGGAGCCGGGAATCCAAAACTTGACTAACCTCGTACTTTAGATTATCCTCAGAGGCCGGAACCAAGGTAAGGAGAGGACGAAAGGACTTATTAAGGACTAAAGACTTTTTAGAAATGGGTAAGGGCACGAGAAGACCATCAGAAGTCTGAGCAGGGTCCCCCAGACCCTTAAAGATGTGCTGGACATCCAACACAGGACCATCAGACTGGGTAGAGGTCAGTGGATCCCTGAGGTCAGGTTGGTTAAAAGGTGACGTGTCACAAGAGTTAAGCTGGATAGCTGAAACACAAACAGAATGCAGAGAGCCCTGAACAAAAGATTGAAAACCCCACCTGGCCGAATGAGGCAGTCTATCCAAAGGATGGATTGAGCCTCTTAAACAGGTTTGAACGGACGTAGTAGCAGTAGGGTGAGGCCAGGTTACAGAAGGTCCTGAACAAGAAGCAGGAAGCTCGCTGGGCATAGGCTGGACTGGTGCAGAGGCCGACTGAATGGCATTGCCAGGTGCAGTGACCACCAGAATTGCATCGCAGGGCGTAGCGACTGTGGAACTGGTGGACAAGTCAGCCTGGGTGTGTGTCCAAGGGGGTCCAGGGACAGGCAAAGAGAAATGGCCATGCAAACTGGAGTGACTGATCGTCTCAGGTTCACACGTAGGCTTCTCATCCAGAGTACCACACGACCCAGAGAGTGCCTCAGCCCGACTATTGCAGGAGACATTCCAGAAATCTGTCACGTACCTGATGGCGAGCCTGACGTGTAGAGGAAGGCCTCCCGTACAACTCCGGCTCAAGGGCCGCTGATAGTGGAACAGCTGGCGCTGGAGCACGGTGAGGTAAGAGTGCCTATGGAAGTCCCGAAGTCTGAGCAGGAAGTTGCCGGAACACACAGGTGGACGCTGGACTTGACTGAAAGCAGACAGGAGAGTCGCTGGATCACTGGCAGGTCTCGGCAGCAGAGAGACAGATCAGATGACTTGGCTGGCAGGAACGTGGTCAGGTCACAGGCAGGTTCGGCAACAGGTAGGCAGATCAGGTACAAACAGCAGGCAGGAGAGAGGTCAGGTCACAGGCAGGTTCGGCAGCAGGTAGGCAGATCAGGTACAAACAGCAGGCAGGAGAGAGGTCAGGTCACAGGCAGGTTCGGCAGCAGGTAGGCAGATCAGGTACAAACAGCAGGCAGGAGAGAGGTCAGGTCACAGGCAGGTTCGATAATCGGAAGTCAACACAGGTAGCAAGAATTCAGGTACACGCTGTAGACCAAGCAGCAACCAGCCAGTACTAAGTCCGTGTTTAAATAGGCCGTCTGGCGCCAGTTCTGATGACAGGTGTGCGCGGACGCGCGCGCACGCGGACGCGCGCACGCGCGGACGCGCGATCGCGAACGCGCGCACTCGCGAACGCGCGATCGCGCATGCGCGATCGCGTATTCGCCGATGCGCCCGTAGTAGTTCTGAGAATCCCTTGCTGGCGCCTGCGCACAGGCGTATGCTTGCAGGCATTAGCTGTATTCTGCGGATGACTTCCCTGACATTGCCCCCCCCTTACGGGCAGCCTCCGGATGCCCAGTTGGTTCCTCTTCAGGGGATGACTGCGGAAGAAGGCACGTATTAAGTCCATAGCATGTACATTCCGCTCTGGTTCCCAGGAGTTCTCCTCCGGTCCATAACCTCTCCACTTGATCAGATATTGTAATTGACCCCTTCTCCTTCTACAGTCCATAATCGCTTCCACCTCGAACTCCTCATCTCCACTGACCATCACCGGTTCGGGTGGTCTAGACTCTCGATTAGGAAAGGGGTCAGGCAATGCGGGTTTTAACAAAGATACATGAAATACCGGATGTATGCTGAAGGATTCTGGTAGGGATAGCTCGTAAGAAACATCATTAATCCTTTTCCTCACAGGAAATGGCCCAAGGAATTTAGGGGCCAACTTCTTTGACGGGCAGGCCAGTCTCAGATTTGTTGTTGCCAACCAAACCCGGTCTCCTGGTTGCAGAATGAGTTCCCCTCTCCTCTTCCTATCGAAAGCTCTTTTATTATCCTGTTGAGCCTTGGTTACGGTTTCCTTCAACAGCTTGTTATTGCGATTGAAGAAGTCTACAGTGCTTTGGACAGCCGGTACTGAAGATTCAGGGACAAGGTCAGGCAAAAAGGTGGGATGGAAGCCATAATTAGAGAAGAATGGGGATTGCTTGGTGGCTGCATGACAGGAGTTGTTATATGCAAACTCGGCCAAGGGTAAGAGAGACACCCAATCATCCTGCACAAACGAAGTGAAACAGCGGATGTACTGTTCCAGCGTCTGATTGGTCCGTTCAGTCTGACCGTTAGACTGCGGATGATATGCGGATGACATGGAAAGTTTAATTCTTAAAGCTTCACACAGTGCCCTCCAAAACCTTGAAGTAAATTGGGTTCCGCGGTCAGAGACAATGTCGATGGGTACCCCATGGAGTCTAACGATTTCCTTAATAAATACTCGAGCAGTCTCAGCAGCAGAGGGTGTACCCTTCAAGGGTAGGAAATGAGCCATCTTAGTTAGCCGGTCTACTATGACGAAAATGGCTGTACAGTCTTCAGAGGGAGGTAGCTCAACTATAAAATCCATGGAGATCATGGTCCACGGCCTGTCAGGCACGGGTAAAGGTCTGAGCAAACCCCACGCCTTATTTCGGATGTTCTTACTCCGGATGCAAGTAATGCAGGTGTCTATATATTCTTTGCAGTCCTTCTCCAAATTAGGCCACCAAAATGTGCGTTGCATTAAGTTTATTGTTTTGCGAATGCCAAAGTGACCTGCTAGAGGGTGATCATGGCAGAGTCCAAGAACTGATAAACGGACTGCTTCTGGGACGAAGACCTTGTTCCCTTTCCAAAGAAGTCCATCTCTTGCCTGTAGCGTCTCCCCGACAGGATCAGGGGAGACTGCGGACGCCTGCTTCAACTGGGACATGAGATCGGACTGTAGTAACAGAAAATTTCCTGCTGGTAGGATGGTGTCAGGTACTGGTAAGACCTTTGGATCTTCGAACATACGTGATAGCGCATCAGGCTTGACGTTCTTTGATCCGGGTCTATAGGTGATGTGGAACAAGAACCTTGAAAAAAAAAGTGCCCATCGGGCCTGTCGAGGTCTTAGTCTTTTGGCAGTCCTTAAATATTCAAGGTTCTTGTGGTCTGTATAAATCAAAATTGGATGAGCGGCTCCTTCTAACAAATACCTCCACTCTTCCAGGGCGGCCTTTATGGCAAGAAGCTCCCGGTCTCCCACGTCGTAGTTTCTTTCTGCTGGGGCAAGTTTTCTGGAAAAGAAAGCTACAGGGTGGACTAGATCCTTGGGACCTTGGCGCTGAGACAGAACTCCCCCGACTGCATTTTCGGAAGCATCTACCTCCAGAATGTAAGGTAGTGCCGGATCTGGGTGGCTTAGTACAGGGGCAGTTGTAAACAGTCCTTTAAGAGTTTCAAAGGCAGCCTGGGCCTCGGGAGACCAGCGGAAACGAGCACCTTGTTTGGTAAGTTGGGTAATTGGTGAGATGATAGCTGAAAAGTTCTTGATAAATCTGCGGTAAAAGTTAGCAAACCCAATGAACCGCTGGATCCCCTTCTTATCAGTGGGCGCAGGCCAGGTCAGGATTGCAGACACCTTTTGAGGGTCCATTTCAATTCCTCCGGTAGAAATGATCAAGCCCAAGAACTGGATACTCTGCCGCTCGAACTCACATTTCTCGGGTTTGGCATAGAGTCCATGTAAGCGGAGACGGCAGAGAACATTCTTGACATGCTCCCGATGGTCAGCAAGGGAGGTAGAGAACACCAGGATATCATCTAAATAAACAATAACGAAAATGTCCAGATAGTCTTTGAAGACGTCATTGATGAAGTGTTGGAAGGTGGCCGGGGCGTTACACAAGCCGAAGGGCATGACGAGATACTCGTAGTGGCCAAAACGAGTACGGAAGGCGGTTTTCCACTCATCCCCCTGGCGTATGCGGATGAGGTTGTAGGCTCCCCTCAGATCAAGTTTAGTAAAAATAGTAGCAGAACGAAGTCTTTGGAAAAGCTCAGGAACCAAGGGAAGAGGATAACGGTTTTTCACCGTAATCTTGTTCAGGTCCCGGTAATCTACACATGGCCGTAGTGAATGGTCCTTCTTCTCCACGAAGAATATTCCCGCCCCGGCAGGTGAGGTAGAGGGGCGAATGAAGCCTTTCTGGAGGCTCTCATCAATATATTCCTTTAGAGCTGCTAATTCTTTCTCAGACAGTGGGAAAATCCGACCAAATGGAATAGCAGCCCCAGAAAGGAGCTCAATGGGGCAGTCGTACGCCCTGTGTGGAGGTAATGTGTCTGCTCCCCGCTTGCTGAAGACATCAAGGAACTCGTGATAGGCCTCAGGCACCTTTTGGCAGAGTTCAGCATCAACGTCCATACACAACAGGGTGGTGGGTGCAGCAGTGGGATTGGACAGGCAGTGCTTCTGGCAGTAAGATGATTGATACTTGATACTGCCTGATTTCCAGTCCACCGCCGGATTATGAGCCTGTAGCCATGGTAGACCAAGAATGACGGGGTACAGAGGTGAAGAAATGGCATCTAGCCGCAAAAGTTCCTTATGACCAGTAGAGGTCGTAGTTAACAGTGGGGGGGTCTCCTGGTTCACCAATCCGGACTTTATACGGGAGCCGTCAGCCAGAAATACGGTAAGTCCCTGCTCTTTGGATTGAAGAGGGATACCTTGTTTGACAGCAAATGCCAGATCAATAAAGCAACTGCACGCCCCCGAGTCCACAATTGCAGTAGCTGACACACTTCTCCCTGGGAGCTGAAAGGTAACAGGAAGTGCCAATTGAGCAGAAGTTGCTGGAGGAACCGCCTGACTTGCTGGAGAAGCCGGGAAGGATCCGCGTCCCTTAGCAGGACAAGTCCGTACATAGTGACCCGCTCTGCCGCAGTAGAGGCAGAAGTTGCCTTGAAGACGTCGTGTCCGTTCCTCAGGGGACAGCGACGGGCGAATCAAGCCTAGCCGTGTGGGTGTTACGGTTCCTAATGCGGGAGAGGCCGGCCTGACAGATGTTGGCCGAACAGGAACTGCTGACTTCTCCCGTCTGCGCTCTCGCAGACGACGGTCGATCTGGATAGATAATGTGATTAAGTCCTCCAGGGTACTTGGAGCACCCACACGAGCTAACTCGTCTTTTAAGTCCTCCGATAACCCCAGGCGAAACTGATGTCGCAGAGCAGCGTTATTCCAGTGGGTATCTGCACTCCAGCACCTGAAGTCTCTTATATAGTCCTCGACCGCTCTGCGGCCTTGTCGGAGTGCATGGAGAGAGGACTCGGCAGTAGTGGTTAGTAGAGGGTCCTCGTATATCTTGGACATTGCTTGGAAGAAAGAGGGCATAGTATTTAGTTGGGAGTCCTTCTTTTCCAACAGACGATGAGCCCAGGCTTGGGGTTCACCTTGAAGTAGGGATATGATGAACCCCACCTTTGTAGTCTCTGCAGAAAAAGTCCGTGGCTGAAGTGAAAAGTAAAGCTGACAGGCATTGCGGAATGCTCTGAACTGGGTCCGATCTCCAGAAAATCTGTCAGGATTAGGTACTCGTGGTTCTGGGGATGTCATCATTGCAGCGGGAATGGCTGAAGAGAGCTGGACTTGCACGTGCTCCACCAGACGCACATATTTCTCCTGCAGGGACTTGACCGCTTGAGTAAGGCCTGTGAGGCATTGGCAGACTTCATGTAGGGGAGAGATTCCTCCTGCAGGCTCAGTCATGGCTGCTTGGTACTGTCACGTACCTGATGGCGAGCCTGACGTGTAGAGGAAGGCCTCCCGTACAACTCCGGCTCAAGGGCCGCTGATAGTGGAACAGCTGGCGCTGGAGCACGGTGAGGTAAGAGTGCCTATGGAAGTCCCGAAGTCTGAGCAGGAAGTTGCCGGAACACACAGGTGGACGCTGGACTTGACTGAAAGCAGACAGGAGAGTCGCTGGATCACTGGCAGGTCTCGGCAGCAGAGAGACAGATCAGATGACTTGGCTGGCAGGAACGTGGTCAGGTCACAGGCAGGTTCGGCAACAGGTAGGCAGATCAGGTACAAACAGCAGGCAGGAGAGAGGTCAGGTCACAGGCAGGTTCGGCAGCAGGTAGGCAGATCAGGTACAAACAGCAGGCAGGAGAGAGGTCAGGTCACAGGCAGGTTCGGCAGCAGGTAGGCAGATCAGGTACAAACAGCAGGCAGGAGAGAGGTCAGGTCACAGGCAGGTTCGATAATCGGAAGTCAACACAGGTAGCAAGAATTCAGGTACACGCTGTAGACCAAGCAGCAACCAGCCAGTACTAAGTCCGTGTTTAAATAGGCCGTCTGGCGCCAGTTCTGATGACAGGCGTGCGCGGACGCGCGATCGCGAACGCGCGCACTCGCGAACGCGCGATCGCGCATGCGCGATCGCGTATTCGCCGATGCGCCCGTAGTAGTTCTGAGAATCCCTTGCTGGCGCCTGCGCACAGGCGTATGCTTGCAGGCATTAGCTGTATTCTGCGGATGACTTCCCTGACAAAATCACTATACACAGCAGGAAGAGCAGAAGATATTGGGATGGTGGCAACAGGAGTATTCTCTTTTGGGGTAACCTTGAGTAGGCAGAAGGAGGAACAGGAGGAACCCCAAGTCAAGATCTGTCCAGCAGTCCAGTCAACATGTGGAGAATGGAGCCGTAACCAAGGAAGACCTAATATGATAGGAGACGAAGCCTTAGGTAAGACAAGGAAGGATATCCACTCCTGGTGGAGTGTCCCTACCGGCATCTTAACAGGGAGGGTCTGGAAGCGGATAGGGCCCCCTGGGAGAACAGTGCCATCAATCGCCAAGACCACCAATGGCGTAGTAAGGGGCAAAAGGGTAAGTCTCATGGAAGACGCAGTTCCCCAGTCCATGAAATTGCCAGCGGCTCCGGAATCCAGATGTGCCGAGACTGAACGAGAGGAAGCGCCGACATGAAGGAACACAGAAAGAAGAAGACGAGAAGGTGATACTTCAGGGTCTAATACTCCACCTTCCAGATGTATTAGCCCCGATCGTTTTTCTGGACGAAGAGAACAAGTGTCACGAAAATGACCTTTGGCCCCACAGTAGAGGCACAGGCCCAGAGTTCTGCGCCTAGCGCGTTCTTCAGGAGACAACTTGGTCCAGCCCAGCTGCTTAGGTTCCTCAGCGGGCAGGGGGTGCTCCTCGGATCGAAGAGAAGGGACTGGGAGCTCAAGCTGCACAAGGAACGGGGAGTGCTGGCATCTTTTTTCCAGGGGCTTCTCCGGAAAGCGAATATCGATCTGGTTACACAAGGTGATGACACCGTCCAGATCAGCAGGAAGGGATCTTCCTGCTAATTCATTCTTCACTCTATCAGAGAGGCCATGTAAAAAGGTTGCAACTAGGGTCTCTTTATTCCAGCTCAATTCAGCTGTGAGGATACAAAACTGAAGAGCATACTGTCCCACAGAAGCGGACTCTTGACGGAGACGTAAAAGAGCGCTAGCCGCTGAAATCAAGAAATCAGACAGGCTAGAAACCACTGGATCATTCAGTCCCCACAGAGGGGCAGCCCAAGCTAGCGCCTCGCCGGACAGAAGGGATATAATATAGGCTACTTTCGCCCGATCGGACAGGAAGTTTTGGGGCTGAAGTTCAAAATGAATCGTGCACTGGCTAAGGAACCCCCTGCAAGCATTTGAGTCCCCAGAGAAACGGGCCAGAGCTGGCAGTTGTAATGAATGTGTGGCTGCGACTGGTGCGATAGGTGCAGCAGCAGATAGCGGTTGAGGTTGTTGAACCGGGGGTCCTAATGAGGCCTGAACCTGTTCAAAACGGGATGCCAAATCCTAAAGGAATCGCATCACTTGAGTCAGATGCAATTCCTGGGTCTCAAGTCTGCGAACTAAGCCCTGCAGCGAATCATCTGTGGGTAGCGGCACATTAGCTGGGTCCATGGCTGATCAAACTGTCAGGTCACCTTGAGGCTAGGTGACAGATGCACACCGTTGGGATCAGGAGTGCACCGCAAGGCAGTGAACCCTATGGCTGACTGCTGCGGATGGGAGTCCGGGTATAAGGAAGGCAGGGTCGCTGGAACACCAACACGGATCCCACCGGGGTTAGAGCATAGGATTCCCTGGGGCGCGGAGTCTAAGAGCCAGCAGGTTTTCACCAGAGCCTCTGATGGTGAGGATGGACTGGGCTGCAACTGGCTCCAGGTCGCGACCCCCAGGGTCCCCCAGCTCACACCCACAGTAGGCAACAGAAGGATAAGGATAGTAGCGGAATAAGCCAAGGTCGGGGCCACAAGCAGACAAGGACAACAGAGTACACGCCAAGGTTCAGGGTCACAGGCAAACAGGGATGGTCGGGAACACGCCAAAGGTCAGGGTCACAAGCAGACAGGAATCGTTAAGAACAGGCCAAAGTCGGCAACAGGAATCAGATGTAGGAAACACAGCAAGAGGCTAACACACAATGGTTGATCAGCACTGCTGGCTTGCAGTGCACAGGTTAATATAGGGTTTCCTGATAGGGCCTGGGGTGGGGCCATGCTTAGAGGAGAGGTTACAAAAGCAGTCAGGTGAGGGTCAGCTGGTCTCTAGAGATGAACACATGGAGACAGGTATGCTGATCGACAAACTCTATTGCATAACCATGACACTCCTACTCTTCAATGTTGACCTCAAAGCCACAAGAAAAGATCTTCTGCCAGCTGCACAGTATTTTTATTTATTTTTTTGCATTGGTTAATGTGCTCCATAGCAGTGCCTAACTAGCCATGCCTTTTTGACACTAGTTTTTCTATTATACCTAAAAATGGTCAGAATTTAGGCACTATCTCTACCTTATATAGCTACATTAATGGGGTACATGTCCCAGGTAAATCCTCCTCGATGGTTCATTTAGAGACTGGGACAAGTTTAGAGTTCTCAGCTGAGGACTGGTTGGATATGCTCTCCAACATGCACAAACGTACACGGTCTATAGCTGATAGCATAGATTACTGGACAGCTGACCACCCTCCCTTGGTAATCCACAGCGACCCCGTCAGAATTCTGGAGACCCATTGGTCTTCTTAATAATTGACTTCATATATGTTACTTGAAGGTATACATTGATGAATAGTTTTCTGTTTGACGACCATCTTTTAACTGTTTTTGAATGCCTCATATTGCAATATAATGATCTATCAGAGCCCTCACAGTGTGTTATATTGTTTTCTCTCTCCCCCCTCATCATGGGGCAGGGCTGTTTAAACTATGTCTTCACTTAATTGTTTTTGTTGTTCTTCTTATTTTTGTCAGAGGTTTAGAGGAGAATGGGCAGACTGTTTTTTAAGTGACTTTGAACGTGGTATGGTTGTTGGTGGCAGACGGGCTGGTCTGAGTATTTCTGGGATTTTCACACACAACCATCTCTCGGGTTTACAGTGAATGGTGGGGAAAAGAGAAAATATCCAGTGAGCCGCAGTTGTGTGGAGGAAAATGCCTTGTTGAGGTCAGAGGTCAGAGGAGAATGGGCAGACTGGTTCGAGATGATAGAAAGGCAACAGTAACTCAAATAACCCCTCGTTACATCCAAGGTATGCAGAATACCATCTCTGAACACACAACACATCGAACCTTGAAGCAGATGAGCTACAGCAGCAGAAGACCACACCGGGTGCCACTCCTTTTCAGCTAAGAACAGGAAACTGAGGCTACAATTGGCACAGGCTCACCAAAATCGGACAATAGAAGATTGGAAAAAAGTTGCCTGTTCTGATGAGTCTGGATTTCAGCTGCGAAATTCAGATGGTGGGGTCAGAATTTGGCGTAAACAACATGAAAGCATGGATCCATCCTGCCTTGTATCACTGGTTCAGGCTGGTGGTGGGAGTGTAATGGTGGGGGGGGGGGATATTTTCTTGGCACACTATGGGCCCCTTAGTACCAATTGAGCTTCGTTTAAACATCACAGCCTACCTGAGTATTATTGCTGACCATGTCCATCTCTTTATGACTACAGCATGCCCATATTTTAGGGTCTCCTTCCATCAGGGTAATACACCATGTCACAAAGCTCCAATCACCTCACCACCGTACAATGAGGTTCCTGTACTCCAATGGTCTCCACACTCACCACATCTCATCCAATAGAGCACCTTTGGGATGTGGTAGAACAGGACATTGGCATCATGGATGTGCAGCCGACAAATCTGAAGCAACTGCATGATGCTATCATGTCACTATGGAGCAAAATCTCTGAGGAACGTTTCCAACACCTTGTTGAATCTATGCCACCAAGAATGAAGGCAAAAGGGGGTCCAACACGCTACTAACAAGGTGTACCTAATAATGTGGCTGGTGTGTATATGGAACTATCTTGGCTTGTATGTATCATGAGCTCCAACAAAAATAATTTGTAATTAAAAAGAAAAAAAGTGAACACAATTTAACAATACCATTCCTCCTTGGGACCTCAATGGGGTTTGCCGAATTTTAAACAATATTCTTCAAATTGCACCCAGGCGGATTCGCTCCATCATTACAAGTGTTTTTTCATGTTGAATGAAACAGATTCTCTTTTGTACTTTTTATGAAGCTGGTGCTCTAGCAAACTTCAAATGCCTGTGTATATACTGTGTGTTCTAATGAATTAAATGTTTTTTTTTTTTTAAATAAAAACCCTGCGTAGTGATTTTCCCATGTGATCTTTGATAAATAGAAGTGTGGATACCATCAGATGTAAGCAAAGAATGCAAGACTTCCCATATTGATTTTCCCATTACTGCTTCATCCAGCAGGGCATTCCGTATAGAATTTCTTCCTATAGAGATGAAAAATTGTCCTTTGTAGTGTGCTTAGGTTTATATAAACAGTCATTTTTTTCCTCTATTCATTATGTGAGACATCTAGTCCCTGTGACCACATTTATACCCTTTTTTGGTTCTCCTACGCTCTCCAAACCTGCAGCCCACATGAGGACAGAGCGGCCCATACAGATGAGATGACAGTGGCCCCATGCAGAGGCTTCTGACATCCTTTAAATAGGATTACTTTTGTGGTCATTAGAAAGGTAAGTTATGATATGTTATAGAGAACATGTAACAAATGTAAAGTAGGTGTTATCCCAATGTGGCTGCAAAATTAGAAATACACTTACCATTTAACGACCGCCCTATAGCACATTTACTGCTACAGAGTGGCCCGTTCAGTGCAGAATCATGTATATATACACGTGACTCTGCACTTCCGGGTAGGGGACACGCACGCACCACTGGCACCCCCACCCCCAGAAACCATGAATCAGACCAAGACAGAAGCACAATTTAGCACACTTGTTTATTAATAATAAAAAGGTAAACAGAGTAAGCATAGTCAATACATAGCCAGAGTTCATTAACCAGATCGGGTAGTCAGCCAATGCCAATGTCAGAGAGCCAGAGATCAACGTAGTAGTACAGCAAGCAGGATCAGGAGCCAGAAGGGACGTCAGCCGAGCAAGTCTTCAACAGGAACGCAGGAGAAGTCTCTGAGATGTGATCAAAGGCGAAGGCAGAGATGAAGTGAGCTGGACGGCTTTAAGTAGCCAGGACTGACGAGCAGATCATCAACAGCTGAGTCACTGTGGAGAGAAAGGAGCTGACAATTAGCCGACAGCTGAGCGGCCAGCTCAGAGAAGGAAGGGCTGAGCCCAGCCCTGACACTCTGCCGATCTTGGAATTCCCAGAAGGGACTCTGGAAGACCTGACAGGGATTCTGCAGTCATTTGGAAGCCCTTCCTGACAGGGATTTTGGGAGTACCATTGGTAGTCCCAGAAGGGATTCTGGAAGACCTGGCAGGGATTTTGAGAGAACCGTAAATTAATATTTGGCTTTTCTGTTTCTGAGTGTGAGCTGTCCTAATAACAGATCCAATCTCAGGAACAGGAGGTACTAAAATTATATTACGGATTACGGGTTACGGGGGCAGGGGGTGGGCAAAAAACAAAACTGCTGTAAATTTTATTTTGCCCATACTAAGATTTTCAATGGGTCTTGTAATGAAACGTCCCACACACTTTCGTCATATATCGCTTCCTCCCAGTCTGAATATAGGTATCAGATATTCCAACCTCTAACAACAAACACAACAAGACAATACTCGTTTGGTTGCTGAACATGGACTGTTTATTAACCTTTTATACAGTCTTATATACAGTTAAAGAGGAGGTTCTCCCCTCCTGCTCATATTACTCTAACAATACACCTGTAACCAGAAACCTAATTAACATGGGCTAGTTATCTAATCATTTACCCAGAGCTTGGTGACTCAGAGATATGACCTTTCAGGGTAGACTTGCCGTCTCCTCACTCAACTTACAATACACATAAGTATAAACGCATCCCCCAATAGTTTGCTAGGAGACAAAGGTGTATTGATGAGCACAATAAACTATTGGGGGGAAAGACCCGGGCTTTCCAGATCTCATTAATCAGCATTCCTTTCACACACACATCTGTCCACTGAGTCCCAAGCTGGCAGAGACCATCATGGCCTCCTTAAAAATGTCCTTTTGCATTACATAACAGAATATCTTCCTAAATGCTTGTAGCTCCCTCAAATGCCAGGGGTCATAGTCGCGAGGCAAGGGGCTAGCATTCAGTCCCCGCCAAAAGCCTCTGTCCTGGGTGAGTCTGTCACAGGTCTATTTACACTACCGTTCAAAAGTTTGGGGTCACCCAAACAATTTTGTGTTTTCCATGAAAAGTCACACTTATTCACCACCATACGTTGTGAAATGAATAGAAAATAGAGTCAAGACATTGACAAGGTTAGAAATAATGATTTGTATTTGAAATAACATTGTTTTTAAATCAAACTTTGCTTTCATCAAAGAATCCTCCTTTTGCAGCAATTACAGCATTGCACACCTTTGGCATCCGTCCACAACACTTTTTTCCAGTCTTCCTCTGTCCAATGTCTGTGTTCTTTTGCCCATCTTAATCTTTTTCTTTTATTGGCCAGTCTCAGATATGGCTTTTTCTTTGCCACTCTGCCCTGAAGCCCAAAATCCCGCAGCCGCCTCTTCACTGTAGATGTTGACACTGGTGTTTTGCGGGTACTATTTAATGAAGATGCCAGTTGGGGACCTGTGAGGCGTCTGTTTCTCAAACTAGAGACTCTAATGTGCTTATCTTCTTGCTTAGTTGTGCAACGCGGCCTCCCACTTCTTTTTCTACTCTGGTTAGAGCCTGTTTGTGCTGTCCTCTGAAGGGAGTAGTACACACCGTTGTAGGAAATCTTCAATTTCTTTGCAACTTCTCGCATGGAATAGCCTTCATTTCTAAGAACAAGAATAGACTGTCGAGTTTCAGATGAAAGTTCTCTTTTTCTGGCCATTTTGAGCGTTTAATTGACCCCACAAATGTGATGCTCCAGAAACTCAATCTGCTCACAGGAAGGTCAGTTTTGTAGCTTCTGGAAGGAGCTAGACTGTTTTTAGATGTGTGAACATGATTGCACAAGGGTTTGCTAATCATCAATTAGCGTTCTGAGCCAATGAGCAAACACATTGTACCATTAGAACACTGGAGTGATAGTTGCTGGAAATGGGCCTCTATACACCTATGTAGATATTGCACCAAAAACTAGACATTTGCAGTTAGAATAGTCATTTACCACATTAGCAATGTATAGAGTATATTTGTTTAAAGTTAGGACTAGTTTAAAGTTAGCTTCATTTAAAAGTACAGTGCTTTTCCTTCAAAAATAAGGACATTTCAATGTGACCCCAAACTTTTGAACGGTAGTGTATATGTTTTACCCCATATCCATACAACTTTCACTGAGGTTTGCACACTTTTCTAATTGGATTTAATTGGAAAATGTAAGAATATTGGGTGAAAGTTGTGTGAAGCTTGTGCGAGAACAATAAATGGACAACTAATGCCCCATACACACGAGTGGAATTTCCATCGGAAAAATTTTGGATGGTTTTTCCGACGGAATTCCGCTCAAGCTTGGCTTGCATACGTACGGCCACACAAAAGTTCTCAGAACTTTCGACCGTCAAGAAAGTGGTAACGTACAACACTACGACGAGCCGAGAAAATGAAGTTCACTGCTTCCGAGCATGCGTCGAATTGTTTCAGAGCATGCGTGTTTTTCTGCAAGTCAGAATTGCATACAGACGAACGGAATTTCCGTCAAGAACTTTTTCTCTCGTCGGAAAAATAGAGAACCAGCTCTCAATCTTTTGCTGGCGGAAATTCAGACAGAAAAAGTTGGATGGACCATACACACGGTCGGAATATCCGACCAAAAGCTCCCATCAGACTTTTTTTGACGGAAATTCCGACCGTGTGTATGCAGCATTAGTGTTGAACCAAAGTGCATTGTAACTTATGGTACTACCACGTTTGGAACCCATGGACGTTACCCAACAGACCGTGTCATTTCTGAATATAGTCTTAAAGTACACTATATTACCAAATGTATTGTGACGCCTGCCTTTACACGCACATGAACTTTAATGGCATCCCAGTCTGTGTCTGTAGGGTTCAATATTGAGTTGGCCCACCCTTTGCAGCTATAAGAGCTTTAACTCTCCTGGGAAGGGTGTCCACAAGGTTTAGGAGTATGTCTATGAGAAAGTTTGACCATTCTTCCAGAAGCCCATTTGTGAGGTCAGGCACTGGTGTGGTAAGAAGTCTCCGCTCAAATTTATCTCAAGGGTGTTCTATCAGGTTGAGGTCAGGACTCTGTGAAGGCCAGTCAAGTTCCTCCACCCCAAACTCGCTCATCCATGTCTTTATGGACCTTGCTTTGTGCATAAACTCAATATTGAACCCTAATGCCGCGTATACACGAGCGGAATTTCCGTCGGGAAAATCTTGGATGGTTTTCCCGACGGTATTCCGCTCAAGCTTGGCTTGCGTACACACGCTCACACAAAAGTTCGCTGAACTTTCTACCGACAAGAACGCGGCGACTTACAACACTACGACGAGCCGAGAAAATGAAGTTCAGTGCTTCCGAGCCTGCGTCGAATCGTTTCCGAGCATGCGTAGGAATTTTGCACGTCGGAATTGGTACAGACGATCGGAATTTCAGATCGGAACTTCGAAAAATTGAGAACATGCTCTCAATCTTTTGCTGGCTGGAATTCCGCCAGCAAAAGCCCGACGGAGCGTACACACGGTCGCGTTTTCCGACCAAAAGCTCTCATCGGACTTTTGCTGGCAGGAATTTCCGCTCGTGTGTACGCGGCAATAGGACTTATAGGGCGTACACACGGTCGGACTTTGTTCGGACATTCCGACAACAAAATCCTAGGATTTTTTCCGACGGATGTTGGCTCAAACTTGTTTTGTCTACACACGGTCGCACAAAGTTGTCAGAAAATCCGATCGTTCTAAACGCGGTGACGTAAAACACGTACGTCGGGACTATAAACGGGGCAGTGGCCAATAGCTTTCATCTCTTTATTTATTCTGAGCATGCGTGGCACTTTGTCCGTCGGATTTGTGTACACACGATCGGAATTTCCGACGTGATTTTGTTGTCGGAAAATTTTATCTCCTGCTCTCCAACTTTGTGTGTCGGAAAATCCGATGGAAAATGTCCGATGGAGCCCACACACGGTCGGAATTTCCGACAACACGCTACGATCGGACATTTTCCATCGGAAAATCCGACCGTGTGTACGGTGCATAAGACTGGGATGCCACTAAAGTTCATGTCCCAATACTTTTGGTAACAGAGGGCATTTACCTGTAAGTAGCCTTTTCATTTACAAAATGACTGAATTCTGTAATTGTGTGATTGTGCCCAGAGACTCATTTAAAGTCATTTAAAACCTTCAGGAGTCGAAAATTTGCTATAGAATAGTCACACAGAGCTCAAAAAACTGAATTACATTCAACAGAAAAAAAAAAAAAAACGCCACCACCAGCTCACCACTTGGGCCTCATTCATCACGGGCAATTTGTAGCAAATTACTGAATGTGCTGAGGATGGTAATTGGATAAAAGATAAACAACATTATTTATGTTTAAGCTCAGCAAGGTGTAAATGTGGTCCTGCTTTTCCGCATTAGCGACACGTCTTGGGAACGACATTTGGCATTCTGTATTCTATATACCCGGAAGGCAAATCCATTGATTTTAGTGCCTGGACTTCATCACTGTCCCGGTAATGCCCCACGTTGACTTAGCACACATTAGTCAGTTAAATGTACTTAAATTACTGAGACTGATGAGACTCACCCTCTACGTTCTGCAATCAATTAGTAATTACTAACTCTGGCAGAAGCTTTCTGATTAAATCTAAAAGTTTTTAAAAAAAGTACACAATGGCCGGAAACCGCAGCCACCAAGTTAGGAATGTAGGAGCGTACAAATGGTGGTTTTATGGGCATCAAAAAAAACCCAATGCATGGGCTCAGATACAACTTGTGCTTATTTTTAGTTCATTTGTCCATGAACTTATATGGGTTGATTTACTGAAGGCAAATAGACTGTGCACTTTGCAGAGTGCAGTTGCTCCAGTGCTTAGTAAATGAGGTAAGGCTTGACTTTGCAAAGAGTACCCAATCCTGTGCAAGGAAAATAAAAAAAACTGCATTATTTTTCTGTATTCTGCAAAAAACCTGGTTGATCCGGCTGCTCTCTATCTCCCCCCTTCTGTTTGTGTCCCCAATTCGGCTGCACATGCTCAGTTTTCAGTGAGTTTCTATGTTGAGCAGCCCATGTGACTATAGAGTCACACATGTGGGCGTATACACAATGACAGCCCACTCCCTCACTCTTCCTCTATGGCCACTAATCAGCCAAATACAATGGGGGGTGGGTGGGATATTACATGTAGATTGATGGAGGCTTCACCTCCATACAAATATATATTTGTATGACAATTTAACCACCTCCCACCCGCGCTATAGCCCAACGACGGCTACAGCGCGGGCCTTAATTGCCGGGAGGCCGTCCCGTGCATGAGCTGCCTGCGGAGCGCACGCGGCGCGCTCTGTGATCACCGAGTCTATGAGACTCGGTTGATCACAGATCAGAGTAAGGGGCTGATCTCGGCCCCCATACCACGTGATCAGCTGTCAGCCAATGACAGCTGATCAGGTCATGTAAACAGAAGATCGTAATTGGTCAGCGTGAGGGGGAAAAAAAAGCCGATCACTGGCTTCTGTCAGAGGGACGTCGGTCCCTCACACAGAGAGCCGAGGCTGCCTCATCAGTGCCCACCAGTGACACCTACCAGTGCCCACAGTGCCACCTACCTTTGCCCAACAATGCCACCTAACAATACCCACCAGTGCTGCCAATCAATGCCCATCAGTGCATCATCAGTGCCATTGATCAGTGCTGCCTATCAGTGTCACCTACCAGTGTCTACCAGTGCCCATCAGTGCCACCCATCAGTGATCAGTGCCACCTATCAGTGCTGCCCATCAGTGCCAACCATCAGTGCACATCAGTGCCGCCTTATCAGTGCCCATCAGTGCAGCCTCATTAGCACACATCAATGCACAAGAAAAATTACTGTTTTTCAAAATGTTATAGCAAACTCCTCAAAGCAATGTTTCTGCAACTCAATCGGGACCCTAGGTGGCAGCACAGTCTCTATAAGGCTCTACAGCAGTGGTCCCCAAATTGTGACTCGGGGATCAGGTGTGACCTTTTGCTTGCCTTTATCTGGAAACTTATCCTCCTACTAATGCCAATAACGGGGCACCATTCTTCCCAATGACACCAATGATGGGGCACTGTTCCTGCCACTGCTACCAGCAATAGGGCACTATTCCTCCCACTAAAAGCAATGATGGAGCACTATTCCTCCCACTGATACCAATGATGGAGCACTATTCCTCCCACTGATACCAATGATGGAGCACTATTCCTCCCACTGATACCAATGATGTGGCACTATTCATCCCACTGATACCAATGATAGGGCACTATCCCTCCCATTAACACCAATGATGGGGCACTATCCCTCCCATTAACACAAATGGTGGGGCACTATTCCTCCTACTGATACCAATGATGGGGCACTATTCCTCCCACTGATACCAATCATGGGGCACTATTCCTCCCACTGATACCAATGATGGGGCACTATTACTCCCAATAATACCAATGATCGGTCACTATTCTTCTCAACAAGCAAGTAAAGGCGCAAAAACCGGAAGCCTTATATCACCATCATGCTACTGGCAAACTAAAGTTGTAAATATGTAAATATAACTAATATAGTCCATAAAAGTCTATGTGAAGAGGCAGGCTGATATTAAAGAGTCCACACAGAGGGCTGCCTTCCAGGAAGAGCTGAAACCAAGCTCCAAGATCTGCAGGAAAAAAAACAAGGGGGGAGGCGCCTCTAGGTGTAGTATGTAAGCTAATTTATTTAAAAACACTGTACAAACAACTCACATTTTGAAGGATAAAAGACAGCATGTAGTTGGATCATAACCGCACTACATGCTGTCTTTTATCCTTCAAAATGTGAGTTGTTTGTACAGTGTTTTTAAATAAATTGGCTTACATACTACACCTAGAGGCGCCTCCCCCCCTTGTGTTTTTTCCTGCACTATTCTTCTCACTGATACCAATGATGGGGCACTATTCCTCCCACTGATACTAATGGTGGGGCATTATTCCTCTCACTGATACCAATGATGGGGCACTATTCCTCCCACTGATACCAATGATGGGGCACTATTCCTGCCACTGATGCCAATGATGGGGCACTATTCTTCCCACCGATACCAATGATGGGACACTATTCCTCCCACTGATACTAATGATGGGGCACTATTCCTCCCACTGACACCAATGATGGCGCGCTATTCTTCCTACTGTTAACAATGATGGGACACTATTCCTCCCAATAACACCAATGATGGGGCACTATTCTTCCCACATTATACCTTAAGTGCAGCATTAAAGTGGTTGTAAACCTAGTTACACCACTTTTACCTACTTTTACCTACTTTTATCTACAGCTAAGCCTATATTAAGGCTTACCTGTAGGTACCGAGAATATCTCCTAAACTTGCACCATTTAGGAGATATTCACTGTATCCGCGTGTGCCGAAGTCATCGGCGCACGGGCACTAAAGAAACAGCCCGCCCATGCCATTTCTTCAGTAGCCGTGCCATGGCCCACTGCACCCGCGAGCATGCGCGGGAGTGATGTCATTGCGGCTCCGGCCAATCACAGCGCCAGAGCCCGCAATCCCAAAATGAACTCCAGGGGACACGTCGCCGGTCACATCGGTGTGCGGGGAACGCTGCATTATGCCTTTGTCTTGCAGGGTTTTTTTTTTCTGAGGTTACAACCACTTTAAAGGTATTCAGAGATACATCCTTAAATGTATTTATTTTTAATGCAAGTAGTATAACTACTGCGGTCATGCAACACTATACCCATATGAGTTTTATGTTTTCATTTTTTTGACACAGATCTGTCATTGGTATTTAATGACCACTGAGGGGTTTTTATTTTTTGCTAAACAAATGAAAAAAGATAGAAAATTCTGAAAAAAAAAGTTCTAAAATCGCGCAAAACAGTAATTTTTCTTCTTCGCTGATTAGCAGTGATGGGCACGGGTGAGGCTGCACTGATGGACACGGATGAGGCTGCACTGATGGGCGCGGATGAGGCTGCACTGATGGGCGCGGATGAGGCTGCACTGATGGGCACGGATGAGGCTGCACTGATGGGCACGGATGAGGCTGCACTGATGGGCAAGGATGAGGCTGCACTGATGGGCACAGGTGAGGCTGCACTGATGGGCACGGGTGAGGCTGCACTGATGGGCACGGATGAGGCTGCAATGATGGGCACGGATGAGGCTGCACTGATGGGCACGGATGAGGCTGCACTGATGGGCACAGGTGAGGCTGCTCTGATGGGCATGGATGAGGCTGCACTGATGGGCACGGATGAGGCTGCACTGATGGGCACAGGTGAGGCTGCACTGATGGGCACGGGTGAGGCTGCACTGATGGGCACGGATGAGGCTGCACTGATGGGCACGGATGAGGCTGCACTGATGGGCACAGGTGAGGCTGCACTGATGGGCACAGGTGAGGCTGCACTGATGGGCACGGGTGAGGCTGCACTGATGGGTACGGATGAGGCTGCACTGATGGGCAATGACAAGCTGCACTAATGGGCCCTGATGAGGCTGCATGAATGAGGCGGCATTGATGAGCTGCACTGATTGGCACTGATGGGGCTGCACTGATAATCAAAGCACTTATCAGTGTAAAGAATGTACTGAGAGCCTTGCCGTTCCCCTTTACTGACACAGACACAGTGCGCGAGGAAAGGACTGTCGATAACCATCAAGTCTGTTTACATGTGATCAGCTGCGATTGGACACAGTTGATCACATGATAAAGGGCCACTGTGATTGGCCCTTTACCCCGATCTGTGATCAGCTGTGTTCAAAGGACACAGTGGTCCCAGAGCACGCCCGATGCGTGCCCCGGGGGGGCAGAGTTCTGGGAGGTCATCCATGGACGCCCTCCCAGAACTAGAGAGCCGCGCTGTAGCCATCTTTCGACTATACCGTGATACTAAAGGGGTTAATTTTAACCACTTCCTGATGGCAATACGTATAAATACATTGCAGTTTGCAAGTGGTTTATCGGGATTATGGCTGAAGCTATCAGCCAAAATCCCGGTATTTTCTTTTTTCAGCCAGTGGCTGGCTTTCTCATGAAAGCAGTTCAGGCGACTCATTAGCCACTGGATCGCTTTCAGAAGTGGCGGGAGGGGGATGCCCCCCCCCCCCCCTCTGCTCGCCGGTGTTTCTCAGGGTAACAGTTTTTACCGGCATGCCCTAGAAACGGTGTGGCTAGCTGGTCACAGAGGCGAACAGAGACCAGATCATCTTGGATCGCCTCTATGACCCTGGAGGATTGGAGTGACGGGCAAAAGTAAACAAATTGAAAAAATATATATATATTTTGCTTTTAAGGGTAAAGGAGAGATTTGCTGTCTTTTTGCCCCCAGATCTCTCCATAAAGTCCTCCTTATTTCTATTACAATTAACATTCCTTGTAATAGTGATAAAAGTGATCAAAGTGGGACAGTCACTTCCGGTTTACTCGGCTGCCAATGGCGCTGATTTAAAAAAAAAGAAAATCGGCGTTTTTGGCAATCTGAATACTTTGAAGTGCAAAGGACGAATTTAGGGTCTTTTAGATCCCAAATCCCTTCATAAAGAGTACCTATTACTGTCACATTCCTTGTGACAGCAATAAAAGTGATATATAAGTACCTGAAATAAATAAATAAATCAGATTTTTTTTCTTTTAAAGTGACAATGTAAAAAAAAAAAAATATATATATATATATATATATATATATATATATATATATAATTTTTTTTTTTAAGCGCCCCCATCCCTGCGAGCTTGCGCAGAAAAGAAACCGCATACGTAAGTCACGCCCGCATATATAAACAGTGTTCAAATCACACGAGTGAGTTATCGCCGTGATCGTTAGAGCGAGAGGAACAATTCTAGCAAAAGACCTCCTCTGTAACTCTAAGCTGGTAACTGTTACATTTTTTTTTTAAATCATCGCCTACAGAGATTTTTAGGTACCGCAGTTTGTCGCCATTCCACGAGTGTGCGCAATTTCAAAGCGTGACATGTTAGGTATCTATTTACTCGGTGTAACATCATCTTTCACATTATAAAAAAAAATTGGTCTAACTTTACTGTTTAATTTTTTTTTTTTTTTTTAATTCATGAATGTGTCTTTACCCCCCCCCCCCCCCAAAATGTGTTTGAAAGGCCGCTGCGCAAATACTGTGTGACATAAAATATTGCAACTATCACCATTTTATTCTCTAGGGTCTCTGCTAAAATTGTACATATATATATCTATATCTATCTATCTATATCTATCTATCTATATCTATCTATCTATATCGATCTATGTATATAGATAGATAGATAGATAGATAGATAGATAGATAGATAGATAGATAGATAGATAGATAGGTATAGATAGATATATATATAAATATATATATATATATATATATACACCTATCTATATATATAGATATAGATATAGATATATATATATATATATATATATATATATATATATATATATATATATATATATCTCGATAGATAGATATCTCGATAGATATCTCGATAGATAGATATCTCGATAGATAGATCGATATCTCGATAGATAGATCGATATCTCGATAGATAGATCGATATCTCGATAGATATCTCGATAGATAGATAGATATCTCGATAGATAGATAGATAGATAGATAGATAGATAGATAGATAGATAGATAGATAGATAGATAGATAGATAGATAGATAGATAGATAGATAGATAGATAGATAGATAGATAGATGTTTGGGTGTTATAAGGAATTTTGTAGCAAAACATACTGATTTAAACTTGTAAACAAAAAGTATGAGAAAATGTCTGGTCTTCAAGTACAGCAGAGGTCAGATTGAGGGAGGAAGGAAGTGCAGAAAAGGAGCCAATCCGTTGTGCTGTGAGGCATGCTGATGGGAGGAGAGAGGAAAGTGACAGAGAGTTGACCTCAGCAGTCAGCTGCTTCTTCTTTCACTGTCCAGTATTTAGTCATTTATTTGATCAGTGTCGCATCCCGGATTGGTTTCTGGTTTCCTTTGAAAGCCTGCAGGCGATTCGCCCTACAAGCATCTATCCATACACACAATATAAGCATGTCAACTGATCCTTTATATCCATATTGTTTCTAATGCAAGACTAGACCCTAGACTTCGGAGAAGGGACGCATTCACCTCATTTAACCAACATATTTTATTATCACAAGAAATGAATGCCTTATTAATTTGATGTCGATGTGCGACGGGCTTCCCATTAAAAGTTGCTTGTACCATCAAGTGGAACGAGCAATTCATACCTCCATAATGGGAAATCAATGATCAATATGTATCTTTATAAGACGCACGCTTCCAAATATCGAAATACATTTGCACACCATTAAATCCGAATGACTCTTTTTTTTAGCAAAATTCATTGGCCATGACTAGAAAGACTTCCTTATGATAATATCAGATCTTACATAGAGAGAGGGGGGGGGGGGGGGAATCACAGGACATAAAAAGAACATTATCAAAGCCTCGTTATCACTTCTATAAATGGAAGAAAAAAACACGCAGCAGATAAACACATAAAACATTATGCCTAGGGGAAAAAAAAAATAAAAATAGATAACAAGAGGATACTAATCGAAAGTCTATATCATCATTAATAGAGATTTTCTTGTTCTGTGCACGCTCATTTAAATGCAGACACCCTGGAGAATCGGGGGAATTAAGCTTTGCAAGTGAACCTCGGCTACCAGTGCAGAAGTTAACAAAAGAACTAGAAGAAGACAAGCAGAGAGAAGCAAGGACCCAAGGACACTTGTCATTTTTTTTAATTCAAATTTTAAATTTTTTAGTAGTTTTAATTTTTCATTTTAATTTCCAATTTTATTTTCAAAACACAAAAATGCTCCAAAAAAAAAAAAAAACACATACTCAAATCCCTCTAGTTCTGCTCAAGACTTTCCCCTCTTATACATGGACAACCCAAGTCATTGTAGCCCGTCTCCACTCTCCATCAAAAAAAAAATACACTATACAATTGTCAAAAGTATTGGGACACCTGCCTTTACACGCACATGAACTTTAATGGCATCCCAGTCTTAGTTCTGTAGGGTTCAATATTGAGTTGGCTCCGCCCTTTGCAGCTATAACAGCTTCAACTCTTCTGGGAAGGCCGTCCACAAGGTTTAGGAGGGTGTCTATGGGAATGTTTGACCATTCTTCCAGAAGAGCATTTGTGAAGTCAGGCACTGATGTTGGACTAGAACAGTGGTCTCCAAAATGCGACCTGGGGGCCAAATGTGGCCCTTTGCTTGCTTTTATCAGGCTCTAGGGGCACTATTCCTCCCACTGATACAAGACACTATTCCTTGTACAACAATGGGGCATAATTCCTGTCGCTGATACCAACAATGGTGTACTATTCCTACTACTGACCCCAAGAATGGGGGATTATTCCTCCCACTTACACCAATGATGGGGCACTATTCCTCCCACAGACACCAACTGTAGGGTCCTATTCTTCCCGCTGACACCAATGATGGGGGCACTATTTATTCCCGATACCAACAATGAGGCACTATTCCTCCCACTGACACCAATGATGAGGCACTATTCCTTCTCCTAAAACCAACGATGGGGCACTAGTCCTTCTATTGACACCAACTGCAGGGCCCCAATATTCCCTGACAGCAATGATGGTGTACTATTCCTTCCCTGAAACTAACAATGGAACACTATTTCTCCCAATGACACCAATGATGTGGCACTATTTCTTCCCCTAATATCAAATACGGGGCAATTTTCCTTCCACTAATACCAATCATGGAGCATTCTTTATTTCCCCATGACACCAGGGCATTTTCTACTTCCACTGCTCACAGTACGGTCCCTGAAAGTCTGAAGGACAGTAAACTGGCCCTTTATCTAGAAAGTTTGGAGACCCCTGGACTAGAAGGCCTGGCTCACAGTCTCCGCTTTAAGTCATCCCAACAGGTCAAGGCTGTCCACAAGGCTGTCCATCACGTATGGATGCCAAGGTGGGAAAAAAAGATATTTCCTGGATTTCTCTTGTAAAAAAACAAAAAACTTATAAAAATAAAAAAGCCTTCCAATACCTATCTGTTGGTATCTGATGGGCTCCACTCTAGCTGGTTATCTGACCAAATCCCTGCAAAGGATCAGACAACAGGAATAGCCAAGGATCCTCTTTCAATGTTGGTTCCCTGATGTTCTTTGGCTAATATCATGTGACCAAAGCCTAGATATTTAAACATGTGACCACCTACCATGTGATCATTGTGATAGACTCACCTGGGACAGAGGCTTTTGGAAGGGACTGAATGCTAGCCTCTTGCCAACTGACGATGGGCCCGGGCTTTTAAGGTAACACAACTCTTTGCGAGGCGTATGCCTGGGGACCCTTGGAGTAATGTTACTTTGGATTCAAGTCCACGTCTACCCAAGGCACACAGACTTTGGGATCCATGTTAAAGGCCTATATGCCACATTACCATAGAACTGGTGTTGCCTAGTTCTTGGGGTAACTATAGCCGGATTCACTGACTTTGTGTTCCAGAGCATTGGGAAGCAGCTTCTTGGCGGAGATACCCAGTCAGGGTGAATGGATTCCATCACAATCATAGCATTTTCTGCCCTAAAGTTAAGTAGTTGGGCTTTTCTTTTCATATTTATCATTGTAATGGGCAGGATGAGCAGTATGGAGGATAAGGTTTCATTTTAGTGTAGTTTTGCTGGAAAATAGGTGTCTGTTCAGGTACATAGTTACATAGTAGGTGAGGTTGAAAAAAGACACAAGTCCAACCTATGTGAACAAGGCAAGTGTACTCATAAAGTAAATATTCAAGGTTGGGCTAAGACAGTCTTCCTCAACCTTTTTACCCCAAAAGAAACCCTTGAAATAATTTTAAAGGCCCCAGGGAACCCTTGCAAAAGCCAATTTATTGGTGGTCAATGGGGGAAAAAAATGCCCCTTACATTAGTGGCAAGCGGGAAAAATGTTCCCCTTGCAGTGGTGTTGAGAATGCCAAGTGGCGTTGATCCTGGAACTGTGCAGGCACTATGAAATGGGAGGTCAATTAGCCACAGCTCAAGGAACCCCTTGCAGCCTCAATGTTGCAGGGGTGTCAAACTCCAACAGCATTTCATTGCGGGCCGCTTCCGCATTATGGTTGCCCTCAAACAGCATCTGCATTATGGTTGCCCTCAAACAGCTTGTGTCAGTATGACTAGATTGCCAAAGCTCCCCACCCCCTTACACAGGTATCAAGAGCTCCCACCACACCATTGAAACATTACATTGTACATTGTGCACCCCCACCTTGTGCTGCTGCTGGGAAGAAGCTGGGGGCAGAGCTGAGAAGCAGATAGTGCAGGGTCTGGAGTCTGGAGGAGGACCAGAGGAGGGCTGGAGTCAGCTGCAGGAGTCGGCATTCAGACCAGGGGAGGTGGAAAGAAGGGGGTGCACAGAAAGGCACGGGATCTGTAGGAGTTATGTCCTCTCTGCTGCCAACTGCTGAGACGGGAGGGCAGAGACGAGACTCTCTGTGGTTGCACGGGAAAGTGCAGGATCTGGTGGAGGAGTTCTGTTCTCCTCTCTGCTGCCGACTGCTGAGAGAAGGTGGGGCGGAGACAAGGGGGCTGCCGCATCTGCAGGAGAGGTGCAAGGGCTACATGCAATTTGGCCCATGGGCCTTGTGTTTGACACACGTACTCTAGAGGAACCCTAGGGTTTCATGGAACCCTAGTTAAGAAAGGTTGGGCTAAACAGATAAGGGTGGTCATGAATTGAGGATTTAATGCAAGAGTTGAACGCATTTACAGCAATTATCACAACAAACGTACTGTGTATAGAACACGAATGTTGGTATCAGCAGACAATTGTTTTTCAAAGGATCCTAATAAAAATGATATAACAGTATTCCTGCTAATGAAGCAAAGATGAATAGACAAGAATTCTCCATTCCTGCTTTATAGGTGGCACGAAGAGACCTCAAGACAACGCTATGAATATGCATGTCAGGCAAAGGAAAGACTGTCCAAGGGCCAGGCAACTTTTGCCTTTTTCTGGCGTCTCTGATGAAAATGAAGGGTCAGCTAGAAAATGTGATTTCAAGCTAAGGGTTACAACTGCTTGCTAATTTAAAATATCTGTCTGACCACACTTAGCAACGACCTCCATTGAAAGGCTGAACTCCCATTTTTAACGTGTTACATTTCCTTAAAACATCACCCAGAGCTCATTTGCATAGAAGACATGTTGCTCCATGCTGCAAATTAACCGTTTATGGCTGCTGCTTACACCAATTATTTCCTTCTACTTTATTGCTGTTATCTTTTTCCTCGGTTCACATTTTTTCCATTTGTTGCCTGCTGATCCTCCTAGGTCTCAGAGCTTTCTATCATTTTATGGTTTTCTAATCTTAATATTCACATTGTGGCAATTTTATTTCTTTACATAACTCTTCATGATAAAAGTCCTTAATTTGAATCCAATCATAGGCACGATTCTGTGTGTGCACTTACTGCTTGCTTTTTTTTTTTTTGTCTTGGATCGGCTGGCGGTGTAATGAAATAATAATGCTGGAAATATGATGCACATTGCCATTTGTTTAAAAGGGATTTCGGCTTTCATTATTCTAGCTAAAAATCCTCAAAAGGGCAAGTAATGCTGTTACCCTACTCTGGGAATCCCTGCGAGGACATCCAATGGTATTCTCAGAATCCCTGCGAGGACATCCAATGGTATTCTCAGAATCCCTGCCAGGACATCCAATGGTAGGCTCAGAATCCCTGCCAGGACATCCAATGGTAGTCTCAGAATCCCTGCCAGGACATCTGTCCCGGACCTGGCCGGAGCAGAGGCTGTTGGAGAGGACTGTGTGCGGGCCTGTTGCCCACCGATTATGGGCCCTAGCATTTGAGGTGAATGAGAAATCCAGTCTGAACTGTATTAATCGGACTCAGTCATGTATATATTGTATGGGGACTCCTTGCTGTGGATCTGTGTCCCTGAAGAGGGAGGGGGGGGTTCCTCCAGCAGCCCCCTGCTGATAAGACTGATTCATTCTGTTGGGACACATCATGTGAGGAGATGCTGGTGTCAACTTGTGCTTATGTTAATTGAATGAGCTAATGACATTGTCCTCCATACAATGTAGGAGACGGGACGACTCCTATTGGAGCTCATGTTAATTAGGTTAGCTTTGAGTCATCCTGGTGTATAAATGTGTGTGAGATCTCAAATAAAAGTTAGTTCTGATGTACTCCAAGACTGGTGTTGTCTAGTTCTTGGGGTTCCTATAGCCAGATCCATTGGACTCGTGTTCCAGAACTTAGGAAGCGGTATATGACGGAAGCACTCAAGCGGAGTGTGGGACGTTCCGTGACATTGGTGGCAAGCAGTGGGATAGCTTCCTGAAGTCTGGGACATCCAAACCTCCAACTGGATCCAAGATCAGCATAGCAGACTTCAGTCACCCCAGCGGAGATATGGACCTGGCATCAGAATTCCCGGGGCTGCTGCGGATCATCCTTTCAACGTACACCAGGACTGTGTCTGAGGATGAATACCTGGAGCTTAGGCAGCAAATTCGGGTGGAGCTCTGGATTGCAGCCCTCCGTCTCGCTGGTATAAAACAGGGCAAGTGCTTTCCAACCCAAGAGCAACGGGCCAGTGACCAACGGGCATTGCGGATAGCACTCCTGGGAGAGCAGCCCCAGGAGCAATGGGTGACTGAGTTGGACAGGTTGGTCCAGCAGGAGATAGAGCTGGACAATCGTTATCGGGCTCTGCAATGGCACGCAGAGGAGGGATATTTAGGGGAGACAACAGAATGCTCTCCGGAGGGATATGACTTTGGCGGCCCTGGATTGCTGTGGGAGAACCTTACAGATCTTTTTATGTTTGGCGATGAGGGGGAACCTGACCTTGAGGACATGAGAGACTATAGAGAGTCTATGCTCAGTCTTGCAGGGGTCTCAGAGCTCAAACCTGATCTGGACCATTTGCTAAGGAAGGAACAGCATCTGGAAAGGGCATACAGGAAACTGCTAGAACAAGTTCAGCAGCATGCCAGAGAATCGGCAGTGGAAAATCCGGAGATTGCCGTCCCCAAACCTGAAGTGCTGACAACAGGGCAGAGCTCTGCTAACCTCTGCCCAGCACTGATAACATCTTCTGGGTTCCATGGACAGGAGATGGTGAACCTATATCCCCAGACATCAGTTGCAGAGACATGGGACTTGATAGACTTTTCTGCTGAGGAAGAACAACCTGATGAGCCTCCAGCAGAAGAGCTGCTATCAGGGCCAAAGTTCACTGTGTTCTGCCCAGCACCAACAGTGGCTTCGGCCTTCTTGAGAGAAGAGGTAGTCGGCCTTTCTCCCACAACACTGACAGGGACATGTGATTTTCTGCCAGCAGCATCTATGGAGTTAAAACAAACTTCTCCAGCTGAAGATCTGGTAACTGAACAGAGGGTCCAAGACCTCTGTCCCACACTTTTACCACTTCCAGAGACCGGGGATTTAATAGACGTTTCTGTAGAGGAGGAACCACCTGGCAAACCCCCAGCAGAAGTGCTGGCAACCGGACAGAGGGTCCAAGACCTCTGCCCCACACCTGCAGCAATTGTGGAGGCCCAAGGTGAGGAGGTGGCAATCTATTGCGAGCTGCAGATCAGGATCCAAGGAGAGAATGCAGTCATCACCTCACAACTGCAGCTTGATCTGGTGTCGGTTGATGGGGCTTCAGTCCCCACCTGTATACCCCAGGGATGCTGGGCAGTCGGCCCAGATCCCCAACAGCAGGATGGAGTGAGCCCAGTCCCACTGTCTTCTCTCCAGCGGCAGAAAGGATTCCAGGGAGAAGGGCCAGTCCGGGCCTCTCCCCAGCGGCAGATATGTTCTCTGAGAGAGGCAGAGGATGGCTGGGTGAGTAATACACTGTTTGGAATAATTTGTTTGGGGTACTGTGTGGGTACAGGCAGTAGAGGACTGGGACTACTGACTAACTTCGGAGTCAACCCGTCTGGGGTCTCCTCCTATGTTAGTCTCCTGCCGAAAGGGGAGAAATGTCACGGACCTGGCCGGAGCAGAGGCTGTTGGAGAGGACTGTGTGCGGGCCTGTTGCCCACCGATTATGGGCCCTAGCATTTGAGGTGAATGAGAAATCCAGTCTGAACTGTATTAATCGAACTCAGTCATGTATATATTGTATGGGGACTCCTTGCTGTGGATCTGTGTCCCTGAAGAGGGAGGGGGGGTTCCTCCAGCAGCCCCCTGCTGATAAGACTGATTCATTCTGTTGGGACACATCATGTGAGGAGATGCTGGTGTCAACTTGTGCTTATGTTAATTGAATGAGCTAATGACATTGTCCTCCATACAATGTAGGAGACGGGACGACTCCTATTGGAGCTCATGTTAATTAGGTTAGCTTTGAGTCATCCTGGTGTATAAATGTGTGTGAGATCTCAAATAAAAGTTAGTTCTGATGTACTCCAAGACTGGTGTTGTCTAGTTCTTGGGGTTCCTATAGCCAGATCCATTGGACTCGTGTTCCAGAACTTAGGAAGCGGTATATGACGGAAGCACTCAAGCGGAGTGTGGGACGTTCCGTGACAACATCCAATGGTAGTTTCAGAATCCCTGCCAGGACATCCAATGGTAGTCTCAGAATCCCTGCCAGGACATCCAATGGTAGACTCAGAATCCCTGCCAGGACATCCAATGGTATTCTCAGAATCCCTGCCAGGACATCCAATGGTAGTCTCAGAATCCCTGCCAGGACATCCAATGGTAGTTTCAGAATCCCTGCCAGGACATCCAATAGTAGTCTCAGAATCCCTGCCAGGACATCCAATGGTAGACTCAGAATCCCTGCCAGGACATCCAATGGTAGACTCAGAATCCCTGCCAGGACATCCAATGGTAGACTCAGAATCCCTGCCAGGACATCCAATGGTAGACTCAGAATCCCTGCCAGGACATCCAATGGTAGACTCAGAATCCCTGCCAGGACATCCAATGGTAGACTCAGAATCCCTGCCAGGACATCCAATGGTAGACTCAGAATCCCTGCCAGGACATCCAATGGTAGGCCCAGAATCCCTGCCAGGACATCCAATGGTAGGCTCAGAATCCCTGCCAGGACATCCAATGGTAGACTCAGAATCCCTGCCAGGACATCCAATGGTAGACTCAGAATCCCTGCCAGGACATCCAATGGTAGGCTCAGAATCCCTGCCAGAACATCCAATGGTAGTCTCAGAATCCCTGCCAGGACATCCAATGGTAGTCTCAGAATCCCTGCCAGGACATCCAATGGTAGTCTCAGAATCCCTGCCAGGAGATCCAATGGTAGACTCAGAATCCCTGGCAGGAGATCCAATGGTAGACTCAGAATCCCTGGCAGGAGATCCAATGTTATTCTCAGAATCCCTGCCAGGACATCCAATGGCAGTCTCAGAATCCCTGCCAGGAGATCCAATGGTAGTCTCAGAATCCCTGCCAGGACATCCAATGGCAGTCTCAGAATCCCTGCCAGGAGATCCAATGGTAGTCTCAGAATCCCAGCCAGGACACCAAATGGTAGTCTCAGAATCTCTGCCAGAACATAGTTAGTAAGGTTGAATAAAGACACCAGTCCATCCAGTTCAACCTGAGTGAGCACCCACAATTGTCCTCATCCCTGCACATTGTGTCCCATCAAGATGCCCATCCACTATATTATTTTTTTTTTTATAAATTTAAGGTACCCATGTAGCGCCATCAATCTACGCAGCTCTCCACACACACACATCGGTCCCCACCCCCAAGGGGTCTGCAATCCAAGGTCCCCAACTGACACCCATACACCAGGGCCAATTTTTTTGGACAGAAGTCACTAAACCTAACAGCATGCCTTTGTAGTGTGGGAGGAAACCAGAGTACCCGGAGAAAACCCACACAGGCACAGGGAGAACATGCAAACTCCAGGCAGATAGTGTCGTGGTTGGGATTCGAACCTGCGACCCCATTGCTGCGAGGCGAGCGTGCTAACCACTACACCACTGTGCTGCCCCATCAAATGGTATTCTCAGAATCCCTGCCTGGACATCCAATAGTACTCTTTAAATGTTTGCCAGGACTTCAAATAGTACTCATAGAATCCCTGCCAGGACATCCAATGATACTCTTAAGCCTCGTACACACGATCGGATTGTTGGCCAACAAAACCGTGGAATTTTGTCTGAAGGGCGTTGGCCCAAACTTGTCTTGCATACACACAGGCCACACAAATGTTGGTCAACAATTACGAACATAGTGACGTACTATGTGGTTTTTCAGCTCTTTAGCGTCACCCTTTGGGCTCCTTCTGCTAATTTTGTGTTAGTAAAAGTTTGGTGAGTGTTGATTCGCGCTTTTCTTTTCGCGTTTTTCATTTAGAGCTTTTCAGTTCGTTTCTGAACGGCCGTTCGTCAACCAGACATGTTGCGGAATCGGAGGAGATAACGTGTTATTATTGGCCTTGGAGTTATTGCTTTGACATTATTTTTTTGGTTGAATAATAATGATTTGATTTGGTATATTTTCTATATTTTTGGATGCATAGAATGCACTTTTTGGTTAAGTTCTATTGGCAGACAACATGTCTAATTTTATTTGTTTTCTTTTTTTAAAGCACAATAAAAAAAATTGTGGAGAATAATACTTGGCTATGTGTTTTACTTCAAATGACAGTTTGGGAGTCGGCAGTTACATTTAAAAAAAATACAATGTAAAATTGACAAGGGACACCAACATAGTTGTATCTTTGATCTTAAAAACTACGGGATAATGGTGTTGTGGTAACTTGCACCAAATAAAATAAATAAATAATAATATTTTTCTTGATATCACTAGAAAAAAAAAGCCTTTGAGAATTTGTTTGCAAAAACTCCATCAGTATCGCCAGCAAAGCAGCTTCATTATTATCCCATTAAAGAAGAAGAGAATTGTGCGCTGCATTTCGAGATTTCATAATTTGCCGCGTCACGAATGTTAATTCTCCATTACGAACGCGAGTTTACAAGACCAAACCGCTTCTGCTTCTAAACATACGTGATTGTACTTTGGACTTTTGTCTGAAGGACTTGTGTACACACGATCGGAAAGTCTGACAACACACATTTGTTGGCGGGAAGTTTGAGAACATGCTAGCCAACATTTGTTGGCGGAAAGTCAGACAACAATTGTCCGATGGAACATACACACGGTCGGATTTACCGTCAACAACCTCACATCCAACATTTCCCGTCGGAAAGTCAGATTGTGTGTATGGGGCTATACAGTCTCAGCCAGGACATCCAATGATACTCTGGGCTTGTCCTCTGGCCAGAAATGTATTTAAGCTCCTGCCTTTGAATTGGCTAGTGCTAGGTCTTATCGCCAGCTAGCTGAGAGTTAAAGAGCTACAATACTTGCCTGCCAGTTGCCTGTTTGTTGTCAACCCAGATTGACCCTACTACTCTCTTGCTTGCTGCTTGCCTAGACCTCTGCCTTGACCTGACTTCTCTATCACCTGCTGTCTGCCTCAACCTGACTACCCTCATCTTCAGCCCAGTTTCCACACCTCTGTGTTCCAGTCACCCCTTTGGTGGGGCAATCCTGAGGGACTTGACCTGGTGTCAGTTTGCACCAAAGTAAGTCGGGACCACTAAGGTTTGCTGATCCATCTCCACCAACAGGAGCTCTGGTGAGCATCCAACATCCACTTAGATTTGACGCCTCAGGTAAGCCCCCGTCTAATGCCAGAGGGAGCCATAACAAATGCCCACCTGTATTTGGCTCCACCCATCTTCCCATCAACCCTGACCAGCTTCCCTGTCCCTGCTGAAGAAAAGAATCCCCACAACATGATGCTGCCACCACCATGTTTCGCGGTGAGGATGCTGTGTTCCAGGGATCTGCAGTGAGGTCAGTGGCTGGTGAGGCGCTGGCTAGTATCAGAGCCAGATACACACCGGTTACATACGCCGTGATCGGTAGAGTGAGAGCAATAATTCTAGCACTAGACCTCCTCTGTAACTCTAAACATGTAACCTGTAAAAAAAATTTAAAGTGTCTCTTATGGAGATTTACAAGTACTGAAGTTTGGCGCCATCCCGCAAGTGTGCGCAATTTTAAAGTGTGACATGTTAGGTATCTATTTACTCGGTGTAACATCAACTTTCACAGTATACAAAAAAATCGGGCTAACATTAGTGTTGTTTTTTTTATTCATGAAACATTAAAAAAAAAACGCATTTAAAAAAAAAAACAACCACCATTTTATTCCCTAGGGTGTCTGTTAAAATAATATATATAACGTTTGGGGATTCTGAGTAATTTTCTAGCAAAAAAATGATGATTTTTACATGTAGGAGAGGAGTGTCAGAATTGGCCGGGGTAGCAAGGTGTTAATTACCATAAGTAATATACAAATACCGTATATACTTGAGTATAAGCTGACCCAAATATAAGCCGAGGCACTGAATTTTACCACAAAAAAACTGGGAAAACGTATTGACTCGAGTATAAGCGTAGGGTGAGAAATGTGCAGCTACTGTAAGTGGAAAAGAGGGTCAACAATGCCCATTTTCAGCCTCACTGTGCCCATTTGCAGCCATAGGTCCCCCGAACTTCAAACTCGGTAGTTAAGGGTTCCTAGATGCTCCTTAGCTGCAGCCAAAATTTGGGGTCTCTGGACCCTAAGGGTCCCGAAATGACATTGCTGAAGATGGACACAGTTGACCGAATTTGGGGCCCCGTATCTCAGGGCCATTTGGTGCTAGGAACCCCAAATTTGGTGTGCAAACCCAGTTGAACGAGCACTACAACATATCCAAGCTGGGGTTCCTAGCACTAAGTGGCCCCGAGATACGGGGCCCCAAAGTCGGTTTGGAAAATGTCATTCTCTGCTGCAGAAAAGTACTTGACTCGAGTATAGGCCGAGGGGGGCATTTTCACCACAAAAAAATGTGCTGAAAAACTCGGCTTATACTCGAGTATATACGGTACTTATTATATATTGTTTTTCAGGTAATTTAATATATTTTCAAAAATTGTGCAGCATCTAGAAATACCACCCTCAGAAAGTTTTCGTTTACAACTAATTCTACATGACTTGCGCTCTCTTCCAAACCAGAGCGCTGATCTTGCCTTACAAACGATATTTGAGAATAGATGCTTGCAACCTACATTGGAACAAGGGTGTATTTCAATGCTGTATAAACTATCCGTAGCCCTCTAAAAATTGTCCTACCAACTGGTGTGGGAGAAAGCCCTTAATTTAGACCCTGATGAAGGGGACTGGCCAACTTGGAACACCCATGTTCATAAGGATATAACGAATGTGGCCTCGATAGAAGCAAACTTCAGGGTCTATTCCAGGTGGTATTTAGTACCAGAACGCCTCTCAAAAATGTTTCCAGGAGTTTCGCCCGTATGCTTTTGGGGTTGTGGACAGGTGGGGACACCCTCCCATATTTAGTGGACACTCTTTGATATATTCGGTCACAATGGTTAATATTGTTAGGGATGCTCGAATTGCGCTGTTGAACATGCCAGTAGATGACATCCCGAGACATACGCAAATCCTTATTCATTTCGTATTTTTAGCGGCCAAGATAGCTGTTGCAACGGCCTAGAAGAGTCAGGTATTAGACTTGGCCCTGAGGAAAACGCAAGTTGACCTGGATTATGCTCAATGAGAAACATGTAAGTGCTTTGCGAAATACACAAACACTTTTTTATAGCGTATGGAAACCCTGGCCCACTTTTTTTCAAATACCAGATGTCTTATGGACTTAGGGCATGTGATAGATGAGGAGCTTTTTTCTCCTGCTCCCTCTCCCTTCCTTTTCTTCTTTCTTTTTTATTTGGCAACAATGCTGCCTATTGTATGGTATTATGATTCACACCTCTCTGGCGGATAAATATCCTCATATAACGTATTTCTGCTCCAATTCTATTACTAGTATCCCAGAATGTGTTAGAGGTGTACAATGACATTGTTCTTGGTTTTCTATTTTCTACTTCTTAAAGATATTCTTTATTGTTAAAAATCAATAAAAAAAAAATTGAAACAGAAATTCTTCTCAAACCTTCCATGCCCCAACGTGGCTGTAATTAATGGATAGATCATAAATAACCTGTTGCTGACCCCCATTGCAGACCTTCCCCCTCTCTACGAAAAAGTCTGGGCTACAGACATACTTTAAACCATAACAATATGAGACACTATAGGGCTGTTCCATCAAGATTAAAGAGAAGAGATCACTCTGCTCAACGAACCCGTGGAAAATATCCCAACCTCTCTGATGGGCTTATGTTGGTCTGTTTCTAGGACTATTTTTTGATTGGCCTCGTCTTAGAACATGGCCGATCATGCATACTAAATGGCCTCCAAAACCCAAAAGGTCCCCTTCAGCCAACTCTGGCTGCTGCTACGTACTAGTAGGGAAGCTGGAGCCTGTTGTCCATCACATTGTTGGGACTATCAGGTGCCCAGGGCAGCCAGAGCTGGCCTAAAGGACCCGGCATCTCTACCCCCACTCCAGGAGCAGAGAAAGGCCGTGGCCCATTACCAGGGGGACAGGAGGAAGGCTGTGGCCCGGTACCAGAGGAACAAGAGGAAGGCTGTGACCCAGTACCAGGGGGACAGGAGGAAGGCTGTGGCCCGGTACCAGGGGGACAGGAGGAAGGCTGTGGCCCAGTACCAGGGGGGCAGGAGGAAGGATGTGGCCCAGTACCAGGGAGACAGGAGGAAGGATGTGGCCCGGTACCAGGGGGACAGGAGGAAGGCTGTGGCCCAGTATCAGGGGGACAGGAGGAAGGCTGTGGCCCAGTATCAGGGGGACAGGAGGAAGGCTGTGGCCTAGTACGAGGGGGGCAGGAGGAAGGCTGTGGCCCAGTACCAGGGGGACAGGGGAAAGGCAGTGGCCCAGTATCAGGGGGGACAGGAGGAAGGCTGTGGCCCAGTATCAGGGGGGACAGGCGGAAGGCTGTGGCCCAGTACCAGAGGAACAAGAAGAAGGCTGTGGCCCAGTACCAGGGGGGACAGGAGGAAGGCAGTGGCCCAGTACCAGGGGGGACAGGAGGAAGGCTGTGGCCCAGTACCAGAGGAACAAGAAGAAGGCTGTGACCCTGGTTGAGAACCATTGGTCTACCTGAATATATTCAGAAGAGAATCAAGTTTATAAAATAAAAAACTTTTAACAAATCTAGGTGATCCGTAGATGATTACTTTTTTAATTTTTTTTTTTACCAAAACTAAAAGAAATCAAGTATTTGCATTGTGTCCACTTACTGGGTCATCTGGGCGAAGCTTTTTCGATGGAGGCCCTCCATCCTCCGGATGTAACATGTAATAGAGTCGGACAGTAGTAAGGTTGTGGCCCAGTACGAGGGGGCAGGAGGAAGGCTGTGGCCCAGTACCAGGGGAACAGGGCAAAGGCAGTGGCCCAGTACCAGGGGGACAAAAGGAAGGCTGTGACCCAGTACCAGAGGGCCGGGGGAAAGGCAGTGGCCCAGTATCCGGGGGACAGGAAGAAGGCTGTGGTCAGTACCAAGGAGACAAGAGAAAGGCTGTGGCCCGTTACCAGGGGGACAGGAGGAAGGCTGTGGCCCAGGACCAGGGGAACCAGAAGAAGGCTTTGGCCCAGGACCAGGGGGGCAGCAGGAAGGCTGTGACCCAGGACCAGGGGAACCAGAAGAAGGCTTTGGCCCAGGACCAGGGGGGCAGTGGAAAGCCTGTGGCCTGAAAACAGAGGGACAGAGAAAGGCTGTGGCCCAGTACCGGCGGGGACAGGAGGAAGGTTATGGCCCGATAGCAGGAGGACAGGAGTATGGCTGTGGCCTGGTACCAGGGGGACAGGAGGAAGGCTGTGGCCCGGTACCAGAGGGACAGGAGGAAGGTTACGGCCCTATACCAGGAGGATAGGAGTATGGCTGTGGCCTAGTACCAGGGGGACAGGAGGAAGGCTGTGGCGCAGTACTGGTGGGGACAGGAGGAAGGTTATGGCCTAATACCAGGAGGAAAGGAGTATGGCTGTGGCCCAGTACCAGGGGGACAGGGGAAAGGCTGTGGCGCAGTACTGGTGGGGACAGGAGGAAGGCTGTGGCGCAGTACTGGTGGGGACAGGAGGAAGGTTATGGCCTGATACCAGGAGGGAAGGAGTATGGCTATGGCCCAGTACCAGGGGGACAAGTGGAAGTCTTTGGCCCAGTACCAGAGGAACAAGAAGAAGGCTGTGACCCTGGTTGAGAACCACTGGTCTACCTGAATATCTACAGAAGAGAATCAAATTTATAAAATAAAAACCTTTTAACAAATCTAGGTGATCCGAAGACGATTTTTTTTTTTTAACAAAACTGAAAAAAATCAAGTATTTGCATCGTGTCCACTTACTGGGTCATCTGGGCGAAGCTTTTTCGATGGAGGCCCTCCATCCTCCGGATGTAACATGTAATAGAGTCGGACTTTGTTAGCGTGTTTCTTGCTCTGTAAAAAAAAAATGAAAAAACAAAAGAGTGGATTTTAGATGCATGAAAACCTAAAAAGCAAAGCAGAGCATAAATCACTTCTAATGCTGTAAAGTCTGAGATATTCACGAGTTTATTAGGAGAAGGAACATCTGTTTGCGGGTTTCTCAAGGTTGCCTTGTCATCCAGGCAGTGTGGCTGATTAATCATGTCATTACGTCCCTCTCCCCAAAACTACACGGCGATGACACTTGCTATGTGGCGTTACAAGCATGTTTTGTTTTTTTTGTTTGTTTTTTTGTTTTTTTTTTCCCCCAGCCAGATGCATGCAAGCAGGCAGTGCTGGTAAGATGTAGGATAATGAACAATGATCGGTGTTTGGTGGCATTAGCACATCTAAGCTTGTCCTCTGTGCCTGCTGTACAAGTCTGATTAGTGCTTGCTCAGAGCAGCCTGCGAGCACAAGTGGCAGATATAAATAAATAAGCGAATGCAAATGCAAACCGAAATGAAACAAGAGGCATGAAAGGAAGACAAAAATCAAAGAAGAAGAGGGGAAGGATTCAAAGGAAAGTTGAAGAAGAGCAGCTGGGAAAAAGAAGACATGGCGGGAAAAAAAAAAAAAAGGAGCAGATGATCCGCAAAGTGCAGCAAGTGTTAATATTACACATTTACTGTATATAAATTAGACAAGCAAATCAAGGCAATAGGAAGATGTTGAGAATGCCGAGCTCCTGTTTGTCCCATTGCTTTTAACTTTATTTTTTAGAAATATATACTGTATATAATATATACTGTACACCCAATCAATGGACTTCTCTTAAAAAAAAAAAAATGAAAGGCTTTTCCAATATCTTTTTTGATAAGTGCAATAAAATACCCGTTGATCCTGACAAAGATCCAGAAAAAAAAAAATCCTGTTTGGAAACAGTGGTCTCTCTGCAACACACCCCTTGGCAAGTCAGATCGACACTCACCGGCCACTTTATTAGGTATTGGAACTGTAGAATGGCATGACAAGTTGCACCGGGGGGAACGTGGGCTTACTGTGTTTACTTAATTTGTTTCACCTCTTTTAGTTGCAACCTCAAAACCCAAATAAACCCTCACCGGCTACTTAAAATTCAGCAAACCCAAAACTTAGACATCAACTCCATTGAGGTCCCAAGGAGGAATGTTACTGTTATAATGTGTTCACTTTTTTTTTTCTTTTTAATTACAAATTATTTTTGTTGGAGCTCACGATACATACAAGCCAAGATTTTTCCATACACACTCACCGGACACTTTATTAGGTCCACCTTGCTAGTACCGGGTTGGACCTCCTTTATTAGGTCCACCTTGCTAGTAGCGGGTTGGACATCCTTTATTAGGTCCACCTTGGTAGCGGGTTGGACCTCCTTTATTAGGTCCACCTTGCTAGTAGCAGGTTGGACCCCCTTTATTAGGTCCACCTTGCTAGTAGCGGGTTGGACCTCCTTTATTAGGTCCACCTTGGTAGCGGGTTGGACCTCCTTTATTAGGTCCACCTTGCTAGTAGCGGGTTGGACCCCCTTTATTAGGTCCACCTTGCTAGTAGCGGGTTGAGCCCCCTTTATTAGGTCTACCTTGCTAGTAGCGGGTTGGACCTCCTTTATTAGGTCCACCTTGCTAGTAACGGGCTGGACTCCCTTTATTAGGTCCACCTTGCTAGTAGCGGGTTGGACCTCCTTTATTAGGTCCACCTTGCTAGTAACTGGTTGGACCTCCTTTATTAGGTCCACCTTGCTAGTAACGGGTTGGACCCCCTTTATTAGGTCCACCTTTTAGTAGCGGGTTGGACCTCCTTTATTAGGTCCACCTTGCTAGTAACGGGTTGGACCCCCTTTATTAGGTCCACCTTGCTAGTAGCGGGTTGGACCTCCTTTATTAAGTCCACCTTGCTAGTAACTGGTTGGACCTCCTTTATTAGGTCCACCTTGCTAGTAACGGGTTGGACCCCCTTTATTAGGTCCACCTTGCTAGTAACGGGTTGGACCCCCTTTATTAGGTCCACCTTGCTAGTAACGGGTTGGACCCCCTTTATTAGGTCCACCTTGCTAGTAACGGGTTGGACCCCCTTTATTAGGTCCACCTTGCTAGTAACGGGTTGGACCCCCTTTATTAGGTCCACCTTGCTAGTAACGGGTTGGACCCCCTTTATTAGGTCCACCTTGCTAGTAGCGGGTTGGACCTCCTTTATTAGGTCCACCTTGCTAGTAACGGGTTGGACCCCCTTTATTAGGTCCACCTTGCTAGTAGCGGGTTGGACCCCCTTTATTAAGTCCACCTTGCTAGTAGCGGGTTGGACCCCCTTTATTGGGTCCACCTTGTTAGTAGCGGGTTGGAAATCCTTTATTAGGTCCACCTTGCTAGTAGCGGGTTGGACCCCCTTTATTAAGTCCACCTTGCTAGTAGTGGGTTGGACCCCCTTTATTAGGTCCACCTTGCTAGTAGCGGGTTGGACCTCCTTTATTAGGTCCACCTTGCTAGTAACGGGTTGGACCCCCTTTATTAGGTCCACCTTGCTAGTAGCGGGTTGGACCCCCTTTATTAAGTCCACCTTGCTAGTAGCGGGTTGGACCCCCTTTATTGGGTCCACCTTGTTAGTAGCGGGTTGGAAATCCTTTATTAGGTCCACCTTGCTAGTAGCGGGTTGGACCCCCTTTATTAAGTCCACCTTGCTAGTAGTGGGTTGGACCCCCTTTATTAGGTCCACCTTGCTAGTAGCGGGTTGGACCTCCTTTATTAGGTCCACCTTGCTAGTAATTGGTTGGACCTCCTTTATTAGGTCCACCTTGCTAGTAACGGGTTGGACCTCCTTTATTAAGTCCACCTTGTTAGTAGCGGGTTGGACCTCCTTTATTAGGTCCACCTTGCTAGTAACGGGTTGGACCCCCTTTATTAGGTCCACCTTGCTAGTAACTGGTTGGACCTCCTTTATTAGGTCCACCTTGCTAGTAACGGGTTGGACCCCCTTTATTAGGTCCAACTTGCTAGTAGCGGGTTGGACCTCCTTTATTAGGTCCACCTTGCTAGTAACGGGTTGGACCCCCTTTATTAGGTCCACCTTGCTAGTAGCGGGTTGGACCTCCTTTATTAGGTCCACCTTGCTAGTAACGGGTTGGACCCCCTTTATTAGGTCCACCTTGCTAGTAGCGGGTTGGACCCCCTTTATTAAGTCCACCTTGCTAGTAGCGGGTTGGACCCCCTTTATTGGGTCCACCTTGTTAGTAGCGGGTTGGACCTCCTTTATTAGGTCCACCTTGCTAGTAGCGGGTTAGACCCCCTTTATTAAGTCCACCTTGCTAGTAGTGGGTTGGACTCCCTTTATTAGGTCCACCTTGCTAGTAGCGGGTTGGACCTCCTTTATTAGGTCCACCTTGCTAGTAACGGGTTGGACCTCCTTTATTAAGTCCACTTTGCTAGTAGCGGGTTGGACCTCCTTTGGCCTTCATTCTTGGTGGCATAGATACAACAAGGTGTTGGAAACGTTCCTCAGAGATTTTGCTCCATAGTGACATGATAAAATCACACAGTTGCTGCACATTTGTCGGCGGCACATCCATGATGCCAATCTCCCGTTTCCACCACATCCCAAAGGTCTCTATTGGATGAGATGTGGTGAGTGTGGAGGCCATTGGAGGACAGGGACCTCATTGTCCAGTGGTGAGATGATTGGAGCTTTGTGACATGGTGCATTATGCTGCTGGAAGGAGCCATCAGAAGATGGGGACACTGTAGTCATAAAGGGATGGACATGGTCAGCAATAATACTCAGGTAGGCCGTGGTGTTTAAAAGATGCTCAATTGGTACTAAGGGGCCCAAAGTGTGCCAAGAAAATATCCCCCACACCATTACACCCCCACCACCAGCCTGAACCGGTGATACAAGGCAGGATGGATCCATGCGCCAAATTCTGACCTCACCATCTGAATGTCGCAGCTGAAATCCAGACTCATCAGACCAGGCAACGTTTTTCCAAACTTCTATTGTCCAATTTTGGTGATCCTGTGCCAATTGTAGCCTCAGTTTCCCATTCTTAGCTGGCAGGAGTGGCACCCGATGTGGTCTTCTGCTGCTGTAGCCCATCTGCTTCATGGTTCTATGTGTTGTGCCTTCAGAGATGGTATTCTGCATACCTTGGGTGTAACGAGTGGTTATTTGAGTTACTGTTGCCTTTCTATCATCTGGAACCAGTCTGCCCATTCTCCTCTGACATCAACAAGGCATTTTCCTCCACACAACTGCGGATATTTTCTCTTTTTCCCGCCATTCTCTGTAAACCCCGAGAAATGGTTGTGTGTGGAAATCCCAGAAATCCTCAGACCAGCCCGTCTGGCGCCAACAACCATGTCACGTTTGAAATCACTTAAATCCCACTTTTTTTCCCCATTCTGATGCTCGGTTTGAACTTTGGCAAGTCATCTTCACCACGTCTAGATGCCTAAATGCATTGAGTTGCTGCCATGTGATTGGCTGATCGGCAATTTGTGTTACTGAGCAAATTGAACAAGTGTACCTAATAAAGTGGTCGTTGAGTTTATATCTATGCAATTAGTAAGGCTCATGCTGATTGGAGAGCTTTTACTCAGTAGGGAACGTCAGACTTTTTGCAGAGTGACCACTTCTTCCACGCAGGGATTGTGGGTCATTCTCTGCAGCATGCTGACAGGGGACAGGCACTTTTTTCACAGGCTGTGGGTGTTTTAGAAAGAAAAATAACTCTCAGGCCCGCTTCACATATATGGGAACTGGATGGGTTTGGAACCACATCCGATTCACACGCTGTGTGAACCAAACTGGCTTTCTTTGGAGCCGATTTACATATCTGGGGGCTCGTTTTTCCAAAGAGCCCAGTACAATTTTAGGTCCAGTTCAGGTGCGATTTCAAGTGTCATACACTTAACACATTTGCACCTAAATCACACCTGAACTTGTGAATAGCACCGCACCGGACAATCGCAGTGAAATCGTGCCTAGACAAACACTAAATTACCAAAAGTATTGGGACACCTGCCTTTACACGCACATGAACTTTTTTTGGCATCCCAGTCTTAGTCCGTAGGGTTCAATATTGAGTTTGCCCACCCTTTGCAGCTATAACAGCTTCAACTCTTCTGGGAAGGCTGTCCACAAGGTTTAGGAGTGTGTCTATGGGAATATTTGACCATTCTTCCAGAAGCGCATTCGTGAGGTCAGGCACTGATGTTGGACGAGAAGGCCTGGCTCGCAGTCTCCGCTCTAATTCATCCCAAAGCTTTTCTATCGGGTTGAGGTCAGGACTCTGTGCAGGCCAGTCAAGTTCCTCCACCCCAAACTCGCTCATCCATGTCTTTATGGACCTTGCTTTGTGCACTGGTGGGCAGTCATGTTGGAACAGGAAGGGGCCGTCCCCAAACTGTTCCCACAAAGTTGGGAGCATGAAATTGTCCAAAATGTCTTGGTATGCTGACGCCTTAAGAGTACCCTTCGCTGGAACTAGGGGGCCAAGCCCAAGCTCTGAAAAACAACCCCCACACCATAATCCCCTATCTACCAAATGATTTGGACCAGTGCACAAAGCAATCGAGTTCTGTGCAACCAGCTTGACTATACATGGATCCAAATTTGGCTGATCCCTGCTGAACTGACCAAATTTCAGTCCATGTCTGGCGCCTTAAGTATCGAAATGTACAGTTTTATTTTAATTTTTTTTACCTTCGTCGTTAAAGAGTAAAGCAGGCCATACACGGTCGAATTTCGAACGAATTTTCTTTTCAAAATAAGAAATTTCGTTTTTTTTGTGATCCGATGATGCCACCATTGATTTTCGAAATTCGGCCGACCAAGCCTTCAATTTCACCTCATATTGCTACACAAAAGAATTTTCTTGGCCGGGAATCTTCTTTTCTCTCCGTAAATTTTCTTTTCTTATTACATTTCTCGCACGATTCTCCCATCATTGATTAGAAAATCGTTCGTTTTTCGGAAAATTTCCAACATGTTCGATTGCCGCACGAAAATCGGCAGTTGTTGCAGCCCACTAATGATGCGAAATTCATACGAAAATTCTTTCATACGATTTTCGAAAGAAAATTCTTACGAAATTCGAACCGTGTATGGCCGGCATTACTTGTTGTAGAATCTTCATATTAGCCAATGTATTTCATATTATTCATATTGATTTGCATATGTTTTATTGATAATATAATTATTATTATTATATAGTAGTGGTCTTGTCAATAATATTATTCAATAGTAAATCAATAGTTATTAAATCTTTATTAATGTACACTATGTTATTCTAAAAATATAGAGAACGTCTTCATTTTTAAGTGCTGAACTTTAGATGACCTCTCTGCTTCATGTTGGCATTTTTTAGAAGACAGTCACAAGTTTACACAGGTGTTCCTAAAAGTGTATTGGGATAGTTCATTTTAGTTTACTAATGAGAAAAGAAACTTTTGACAGCTGCAGCCTGATAAGATAAGAACATCTTATACAGGTGGTTTAGAAATAATTATGTGGAATATGGGAAAGTTATGTACAGTACATTAATTAAATTTGACAGGGTCAAACGAAGGTCTGTTTGTGCCCTCGTTAAAACTGTTAAAATACATACATGTGGGATTATATAGTGAGACATATAACACATCTGGTGGGGTTATTGAAAGCTCATTCTCCCAAAGTCATAAATCTGTTATCCTTGAAGTCTTATCAGGATGAGGAGGGTTTGATTTAACACAGCTGTGTGCCATACTGTCTCTACACAGGTGTTTTTTAATTGGACAAAACCAGTTATAAATCACTTTAATGAACATATAGGAATTCTGGGAATGAATAAGTTTGTCTAGCTGTAGAACAGGTGTCAGATTTATGGATAGTTACATTGACGTAGATCTTAGCAACCAATCATATCTAGGAGAGATGGCTGAGATAAGGCTTGTAAAAGGGTATATAAATGCAAGTTCTACAATTGTTATACAGACAAGTCCAGATAGGCGTCTGTCAGGCTCACTGCTATATATGCAGCCCTATTGCACGGGTCATAGAGGTGAGAACCAATAGGCAAATGTCTTTTCCTTTGCTGTAACTTGTCTCCTCGTACGAGTCAAATAAAGAAAACCTGCATCACTGAAGTCCTGCCTGGTTCGATACATTATTATTTTTCTTCCCTCTAGGTGATCTCTGTACATTGCAGGAATTGTAACAAACTTTGATGCAGATCCCTACCTTTTGTTATTCTGAAGAATAACTTTGTTTCTCTGTGTCCATGTGCAAAGTAAAAGTGAATGGGAGTAATTGTATTATTATCAATCAGCTGCTGCACCTTCAGGGTTTTAATGAGGAAAGTGGCGGGGTCTGCATTTCTTTAGATGTGATTTCTCTTTGGGAGCATCTCGCCAAAATTATGTTTTTGTTGCAGAGGATGCCCAGAATCTGACACAAGCAGGAAATTACATTTCTGGGGGAGGGGAGGGGGGGAGTTATGTATACCATCTGTTTACAGAGCACCTCCAGGTGGACATATTGCATTTTACAGAAAATGACAGTGGCCGCAGATTGAAAAAAAGGAAAGATAATTTTTTAATAACATTCAATTATAATGGGGGGCGTGGCCGGATGTGAGCGAGGCAGCTAGGTTTTCTTCAGAGCTCCGTCCATCCTGATACTCATCCGCAATTTTGGAGCAGTCTGATCCGTTCTAAAACTTCACAGTCTACTGGGGGAAGGTGAGAGGATCACAAAGATGCCTTCCGCGGCCTCCAAAATGCAGCAGAAGGGTCACAATGACCAGCGTAAGACTCGCTTTGCTAAGGGGACGGACAGAGGCTCCGCCCCCGCCATCTTGTCTTCCCGGAAGCCAGCACAGGGCGCCATGCACTCTCCCTCCATGATGGCGCAGAAAGAAAGCACAGAGGAGCTGCTGGCTGACACAGAGGAATCGGAGGAGCATGCTGTGGCGGTGGATACGGAAGCGATCACCAGACCGATCCTGGATGCCATCAGCGCTAGTAAGTCTGAATTAATGGGGAGAATTGACCACCTATCCTCAGAATGCACATTAATTAGACATGATCTGGACAAAATCAGAGGTCGGCTGACCACAGTGGAGGACAGGGTTTCCGGGGTAGAAGACACATCTCACACCCAGAGCAACCAGCTAGCGGAACTCCGTGGCCTAGTAAACTCCCTGCAGCGCAGAGCAGACGACGCCGAAGACCGCCAAAGAAGGAACAACGTTAGGGTGGTCGGCCTGCCAGAGGGAGCCGAGGGGGACAGGCCTGCATTATTTGCAGAGGAGTTCTTTGCAAAACTCCTCTCACTGGATGATTTACCCCCCACCTATGTAGTGGAAAGAGCACATAGAGTCCCCACAGGAAAAAGACCACCGGGAGCCTTCCCCAGACCCTTTCTGGTGCGATTCTTAAACTACAGAGACAGGGATATGATCCTGACACAATCCAGAAAAGCTAAGGAGCTAAAATTTGAAAATGCCAAGATAATGCTATTCCCAGACTTTTCTGCAGCTACCCAGCAGCAGCGTCGCTCCTTCAATGATGTAAGAAAACGCTTAAGGGAGAAGGAAGTGCAATACAGTATGCTTTATCCTAGCAGGCTCAGAATTCAGTTTAAAGGCAATGTGAGGTTCTTTGATAACCCAGCTGAAGCATGCGAATGGATGGATAAGGAACTCTCCTAAACCAAGTGTTCTGAGGAAGGACAATGGAATAGGCTGATGCAGTTGAATTGTTGTTTAAAGACAGAACTGCTTGAAGGAATGGTTGTAAGTTGCCACATTCATTCCAGCGGTTGGAGTTTACAAAGTGCCATTTTTATTGTACACCAGTCCTGGCACCAGGAGGATGAATCCTACAGATGGAAAATGGTGACCTCAAGACTGCCCCTGAAATCAACATCACTATCGGAAGGAGATGACGTATCAATTTAGGGCCAAGAAGCTCGAGTATGTCCTAAACCTCAGTCTCTGTGATTAATTGGAACACTAAACATAATTTGTCCGGAAGACCTCCGTCTCAATGGGAAAAATGCTTTATATTTCTATATAAATTTTTATTTTTTCATATTCCAAGAAAACTTTTATTTCTCTTTTTTTTTCTATTCAAATTTCTCTATTTTTACATATTTTTATTTTTGCTATTCCCTATTCTTGGCTGTTTTCCTCTAAAAAGGGGGGGGGGACTATTGCTAGGGCCCCCCTGTCATCTGAGTCCTCACAAGCCCCCTTACAATCTACGTGCTCCAAGAATCATCTTGCCCGGAGCACCTTGAAGAAGGACGAATATTACACCTGAAGAGCTGTCGGACTTTCGCCAGATGCGGCAGACGTCTAAGTTACTTTTTGATTTTTCGTTTTTTGGGATAAAGCTACATGCCATACTTTTTTATGTTCGGTTGGGGTTGTTCACTGGTATAATAGCAGGGGGGGAGGGTTTAGAAAACTTGTCACGGCTCAGATGGGCATAAGTAGTCTGGATTTCACAATTTATCGATACAAAATGCATAAATGGGAAAGTGTTCCTGTAAAAGGAAGCAACAAATATTACTATCACGACAATGGCAGGAACGGATAATCTGCGCATAGTGTCTTGGAACGTCAGAGGCCTGAATAACCAATTTAAGAGGGCCTCGGTGTTCCAATACCTAAAGCAAGCAAAACCACACATAGTTTTCTTGCAAGAGACTCACTTGGACGGTGGCAAGGTGATGTCTCTCCGCAAACCGTGGATACAAAAAGCTTTCCACTCCACATACTCTACATTTGCTAGGGGGGTGTCTGTATTGGTTAGCAAATCAATTCCATGTAACATACACCAAATAATAACTGATCCTAATGGAAGATATGTGGCAATGGTAATAGATGTGTATTATAGTAGAATGTTACTGGTAAATGTCTATGTTCCTCCTCCATTCCAGATTCAAATGCTTTATGACATATTGACCCGATTGGCCCAGTTTCTGCATCTCCCTGTGCTCCTGATGGGAGATTTCAATGCGATACTTGATGCGGCATTGGACTCTTCCAATCCGGGCAGGGCGAGTTCGGCGGACCTGTGTGGATGGGCCACGATGGCGGGCTTAACAGAACTGTGGAGATGGAAACATCCAGCGGAAAGAGGGTATTCTCACCTGTCAACAACTCATAGGTCGGCAGCAAGGATTGACCTTGCATCTGGTAATAATCAAATATTACAATACGTGAATAAGGTGGTATATTTGGCAGGCGGCCTGTCGGATCATAATCCTCTCTCTCTTGCTCTGTCCCTTCCAACCGGAGCAGGGGGGAGAGGATGGAGACTCTCGACTGTTTGGTTACAGAATGAGCAGGTGGCGAACCAGGTAGAGAAAGTTATCAACTCATACTGGGCGGATAATTCAGAATCTGCCGAACCAAACATGGTGTGGGACGCTTTCAAGGCGGTGACCAGGGGGGAATGCATATCGGCTATAAAAACTGAAAGAGTAAATCAAAATGAGGAAATGGAAATTCTAAAACAGGGGGAGAGAGAGTGTGCAGAAGTTCATGCTGAACCTAATACGGGGTCCTCCTACGATGCTCTGCTGGAGGCAAGACGGCGATTATCTATACACATAAAGGGTTTAACTAGCTCTGACTCGACTAGGGCGGCACATAGGGTGTTTGCGGAGGGGGACAAGAATGGCAAGCTCCTGGCAATGTTAGTGGCTGACCAATCACCCATTGCTCATATACCGGTGATTAAAAACAAGCAGGGTTTTTTGGTCAATGAACCGACAGCCATAATGCAGGAGTTTGTTGATTTCTTCTCCTCCCTTTATTCACCAATACCCGACTATGATACTGAGGAGATGCACAGACTTCTGGAGGGACTACGTGTCCCGAGACTGTCTGACAATGACTGTCAACTTTTAGAGGCAAATATATCTATTAAAGAAATACAGGCAGCAATTTTTGCTTTCCCGTCTAACAAGGCTCCAGGGCCGGATGGGTTCCCCATCGACTTTTACAAAGATAATATAGAACAGTTGGCGTCCAGATTTCAATGGCTAATAGAGCATTGTCACAAAACTTCAACACTCCCTAATTCTATGCTGGAGGCTTATATGATCTTATTATTAAAGCCAGGGAAGGACCCCACGGAATGCGCATCATACAGGCCAATAGCACTTTTAAACACAGACTTAAAGATTCTAACCAAAATTCTGGCAACGAGACTTGCGACGGTGATCCCGGCCATAGTAAACATTGACCAGACGGGTTTTATGCCAGGCAAGTCGACGGACACAAATTTGAGGAGACTATTTACACACCTACAACTGCCACCCACTGACTCTGAGACGAGGATAGTGGTATCCATAGACATAGAAAAGGCATTCGACTCAGTCGACTGGATCTTCATGTTTAGTGTGCTAGAGGCTATGGGTTTCGGACCAAATTTCAGGAAATTGATTCGTATGCTCTACAGGGATCCAAAGGTGGCTGTTAGACTGGGGTCTGCGGTATCTAATTTTTTTGAGGTGGGTAGGGGCACTAGACAAGGGTGTCCATTATCCCCTTTTCTGTTTGCCCTGGTAATGGAACCTATGGCCATTGCTCTCAGATCCTCGAGTGAGGTGAGGGCGGTTAGAGTGGGTACGATTCATGAAACGTTGGCTTTATATGCAGACGACATGCTTCTGTTCTTGAATGACCCGGACACCTCATTGAAAGCGGTCCTAGAAATCCTAAATAAATTTGCCCACTTTTCAGGGCTCAGGGTAAACTGGAGTAAGTCGTCCATCTTGCCCATAGACATCAAGGCAAAAGACAGAGCAGACCCCAGTCTTCCACTACAATGGGTTGACTCACTCAAATACCTCGGGGTAAAAATAACAGCAAAAGTACAGGATTACTTCAAGCTAAATTTAATTCCTTTGCTGACTCTCATTAAACAAAAATGTCAGGCCTGGGCCAGATTGCCCCTTTCCCTGATAGGCAGAATATGCCTTATAAAAATGAAACTTTTACCGGTAATCCTGTACTTTCTCAGACATGCCCCGGTTTGGATACCCAAGACATACTTCAAGAGTATAGATAGTCTGATAGTCTCATTTTTGTGGACACCCAAGCTCCCTAGAGTGGGTCTCAGAGTCCTCCAGGAGCCTAGTGCACAGGGAGGGCTAGCGTTACCGGACTGGCATAAGTACTATCTGGCGGGACAAATGGTGTTTGCCCGCAGATGGCTACTGACAGATGATGGGGACGCAGCGACGGTTTTGGAGGCGGCCCATCTGGGGTCGTACGAAAGCCTGCGACTGGCCCTATTTAGGGGTACAAAATCAGACCTACCACTTACAGAGACAATGACAGCCACAATAAGAGCGTGGGGACTGGCAGTAAAACTGGCATCTCCTAGCTTTCTGGGGTTCTCACCGTCATCACCATTATGGATGAATCCCCTGCTGCCGCAGTTTTACAGTCTCCCAGATCCAATGATATGGGCAGTGAGAGGTATTAAAACACTGAAGGATATCACATCTTTTGGTGAACTCTTGACTTTCCCGCAACTTAAGGCCAGACATGACCTACCGAACTCTTACCTCTTCCGTTTCTTTCAAATCAGGCACGCTTTCCAAGAACAATTCAGGGAGAGGAGGGTGGAATCCCTGCCCTCGTCTCTCGAATCTCTTTTAACAGACGAAGAACTGCCTAAAGTTCTCTCAGTGACATATAAGGAATTTTTTAAAAATACCCCTAAAGCAGTTCTTAAATGCAGAACAAATTGGGAAAACGAGGTTCCAGAGTTGCAAGGGGAGGATTGGGACGACCTATGGACACAACCTTTTCAATATTTAGTTGCGGCAAGAGACAGACTGATCCAATTTAAGTTTCTCCATAGAAGCTATTATACCCCGGCCAGACTTGCAAAAATGTATGGTGGAGCCACAGCTCAGTGCTGGAGATGCTCTTTCTCTCCAGCAAATGCGGAACACATATTTTGGTCATGCCCACATATTCAAACATATTGGAAGGAAATCACGCAGTGCATCTCAGACCTGATCTCAGTTCCTATCCCAGTGACAGTAAAGGTTTGCTTGTTGGGGCTGGTGGAGGACTTGGTTCCAACTAGGGCAATGAGAACGTTAATAACTATTCTCTTATTTTACGGGAAAAAAGCGATCCTCCTTAAATGGAAAAACAAGAATGCTCCAGAGGCCAGGTTTTGGAAACAGTTAGTTAACAATATGCTTCCGTACTACAAGACAACTTATAGAGCAAGGGGCTGTGAGAAAAAATTTGACAAAATATGGAAGGTTTGGTGGGAATCTAGCAATACGGTGGGATAAGTGATCTAATCCATGGTTTACATAGTTGGATCGAACGACACTAAAAAGATAACCTATTAAGAAACAGACTACTTTGTGCACTAGTGGGGAGGGGAGACAGAATCAAAGGAATTAGACAAGGAGGTGGTAGTAAAAGTGATAATACAATGGTAAAAAAGTAAAACTATGAAAAGCAAATTTAAGTAATTATTCTGCTAAGAAATGTCCCTGAGCTGTGACAAGTTAAGGGGGAGGAGGGAGGGGGGGAGGGAATGTGGAGGGTTGGGGTAGGCCTAGATTGTACTCTGGTAGGGTTTAGACCTGTTTAAGGCCCTGTGAGGCCAAGTTGTCACTGGGAAGGTGCCACATGACACACCCAGTTGTATATTACTGTGTTGGAAAAAAACTCAATAAAAAGAAATTTTCCAAAAAAAAAAAACATTCAATTATAATATTTGTGTAGCAATTGTATACGCTATATACAATTTTTTTATTTGCTATTTTTTTCCATTAAAATTGGATTTACCCTTTAAGTGCCATGTCAGTTTGATGATTTAGGGCAGTGGTCTCCAAACTGCGGCCCAGGAGCTGGATTTGGCCCCTTGGGGCATTATTCCCCCCACTGTCAGCAACAGTGGGCCATAGTTCCTGCCACTCTATTCCTCCCACTGATACCAATGATGGGGCACGATTCCTCCCACTGACACTAGGTCATTTTCTCATCCCACTGGCCATAGTCCGGCCCGCTTAAAGTTTGAAGGACAGTAAACTGGCCCTTTGTTTGGAATGTTTGGAGACCCTTCTGATTTAGGGCCATAAAAAATAAATTCCATTAAAGCAGCTTATTTTGGGCTCCATTAGCAGACATGGTTGATCTTTCGAAAGAATACCTGAATGTTTTCTTTTTTGTTTTTTAACCCCAGGCTCCAAAATTAGATTAAATATCGTCATTTCATTACTTTTCCTTTAAGTAGAATGTTCCCATGTACATGTAATCTGCTTAGCTTCTGGCTTCATTCGCCTCTTTGCATATCAAGTCTTCGTTTCTGATCCTGCGGAATGAGCACAGCCTGTAGCAATTATACACTGTGTGATTAATACAAATCAAACAGCCAAAAAAAAAAAAAAAAATGCAAGTAAACATTGCGTCTGCTCCTAAAAAAAACCCCTTCGTATTAAAAAGCCTAAACCACTTACAATGTTAATAAAACGTATTGTTTGTGTGTAGAGATAAAAGAAGCCATTAATAGCTGTGGGCTACATGGTGACTAATGGGGATGACTCACATGTAACATGTAATAGTTTAACCACTTCAGCCCCGGAAGGATTTACCCCCCTTCCTGACCAGAGCATTTTTTGCAATTCGGCACTGCGTCGCTTTAACCGACAATTGCGCGGTCGTGCGACGTGGCTCCCAAACAAAATTGACGTCCTTTTTTCCCCCACAAATAGACCTTTCTTTTGGTGGTATTTAATCACCTCTGCGGTTTTTATTTTTTGCGCTGTAAACCAAAAAAGAGCGTTGATTTTGAAAAAAAAAAAGCAATATTTTGACTTTTTGCTATAATAAATATCCCCAAAAAATATATATAAAAAAAACTAATTTCTTTCTCAGTTTAGGCCGATATGTATTCTTCTACATATTTTTGGTTAAAAAAAAAAAAAATCGCAATAAGCATATATTGATTGGTTTGTGCAAAAGTTATAGCGTCTACAAAATAGGGGATAGATTTATGGCATTTTTATTATAATTTTTTTTTTTTATTAGTAATGGCGGCGATCTGCGATTTTTATCGTGACTGCGACATTATGGCGGGCACGCCGAACACTATTTTGGGACCATTGTCATTTATGCAGCGATCAGTGCTATAAAAATGCACTGATTGCTGTGTAAATGACACTGGCAGGGAAGGGGTTAAAAACTAGGGGGCGATCAATGGGTTAAGTGTGTCCTAGGGAGTGATTCTAACTGTGGGGGGGATTGTCTCACTAGAACATGACAGCGATCACTGATCCCGATGACAGGGAGCAGTAGATCCCTGTCATGTTGTTAGGCAGCACAGGGAAATGCCTTGTTTACAAAGGCACCTCCCCGTTTTGCCACTCTGTGACCCGATCGCCGGGCCCCCTAGGCGGACATCGAGTCGGGACCTGCAGGCACGCTCACGGAGTACGCGGTGGCGCGATCGCGCCCACTATGCCCCGATTTAAATGGGATGTACCTGTACGCCCGTTTGCCCAGCTGTGCCACTGTGCCAACGTATATCATTGTGTGCTGGTCGGTAAGGGGTTAACGTGTGTTGCATAAGGAGGTGACACATATCATTTGGTCTTTCATGTTTCAAGGACCGCCCCACACAGATATACTGCAGCAGGGCAGCCCTCCTGCGCGAAATCACGTACCTGTACGTGATTTCATGCACTGAGTCTGGAGCGCGCGCGCAGCCCGTGACCCACTCCCGCTGTGGTTGGACACAGTGGGAACCAATCAGCGGGATCGGCGGATCCGATGTCTGCCAGGACCTGCCAATCATTCTCCGGAGGTGGCATAACAGCGGTCTGCCTATGTAAAGAAGGCAGCCTGCCGTTCTGTCAAAGGGGAAGATGGGGATCTTGTGTTCCTGCTAAGCAGAAACACAGATCTCTGTCTTTCCCCCAGTCAAAGCACCTCCCCCAACACAGTTAGAAAGCACCCCCCTAGGGACACATTTAACCCTTTGATCGCCCCCTGATGTCAACCCCTTCCCTGCCAGTGTCATTAGTACAGTGACAGTGCTTTTTTTTTTTTTTAGCACTGATCACTGTATTGTATTGTACCCAGGGCTTTTTTTCAGCAGGAACTAGGGGGGAACTCAGTTCCACCACCTCTGGTTCAGGTCTTCTGCTCCCTGCTCACCACTATCACTTGGTAACACTGAAGTCCAGCCTCTGCTTTTACAAGTGATAGCTTATCTCCCAGTAGTTCCCACAGGTCAGATCTCCTGCGCAGATCCCACTAAGTTCCGGACAGGGACAAGGGAGGTACAGAACAGGTGCCCAGGGTTCATGGGCAGGAGAGGGTGCGGTAGGCCGCACCCTCTGTGGTCTCCATTTTTTCCCTGGTGACCAGTTGTTGATGCTCTTACTGCATAATCTCCCTTGCAAGTGACTGTAGTATAGTATAGTATGCTGGGAGGTACTACAGCCGGATAGGTGCTTCAGCTTAATATTGCAACAAAGGTAAAATATATGACAGGTAGTGGAGCTTTTAAGGAGGGGGGAAAAAATTAAGGCAGTGGAGGAAGGGGGTTGTATGCAGAGGGAAGAGCTACTATTTGATGCCATTTCGCAGGTGTGTGTGTGGCGGGCATGGTTGAGTTCCTGCACCTATTCTCTGAGAAAAAAAGCCCTGATTGTACCAGTGACACCAATTGGTGTATCGGTGTCACTGGTCCTCCAAAAAGTGTCACTTATGTACACACGATAGGATTTTCCGACAACAAAATCCATGGATTTTTTCTGACGGATGTCGGCTCAAACCTGTCTTGCATACACACGGGTCACATAAACCTTGTCGGAAATTCCGATCGCCAAGAACGCGGTGACGTACATCACGTACGACGAGCCGAGAAAAATGAAGTTCAATAGCCAGTGCGCGCTCTTCTGCTTGATTCCGAGCATGCGTGGAACTTTGTGCGTCGGAATTGTGTACACACAATCGGAGTTTACGACAGTGGATTTTGTTGTCGGAAAATTTGAGATCCAGAGCCTACACACAATTTCCGACACCAAGCTCCCAATGAACATTTTCCGTAGGAAAAACTAACCGTGTGTACAGGGCATTAGTGTCCGATTTGTCCGCTGCAATGACGCATTCCCGCTATAGGTCGCTGATCACCACCATTACTAGTAAAAATAAATAAAAATTCCATAAATATATTCCATAGTTGTAGATGTAAACCAATCAATATACGATTATTGGGATTTTTTTTTACCAAAAATATGTAGCAGAATATATATTGGTGTAAACTGATGAAGAAATTAGATTTTTTTACATTTTTTTTATTGGATGTGTTTTATAGCAAAAAGTAAAAAATATTGTTTGTTTGGGTTTTTTTTTCAAAATTTACGCTTTTTTTTTGTTTATAGTGCAAAAAATAAAAACAGCAGAGCTGATCAAATACCACCAAAAGAAAGCTCTATTTGTAGGGAAAAAAGGACATCAATTTTATTTGGGTACAGCGTTGCACCCCCGCGCAATTGTCAGTTAACCACTTGCCGACCAGCCGCCGCCGTTATACGAAGGGCAGGTCGGCTCCTTCAAGGAGCCGTAGCAAGCAGGAACGAGAGCCAGAACGGGGATCTGTCAATGTAAACAGACAGATCCCCAGTTCTAACAGGGGAGTTAGGGAGAGATATGCTGTTCCCAGGGATTAGGAACAGCGATCTCTCTCCTCCTCCAGTCAGCCCAGCCCCCGTACAGTTAGAAACACCTCCCAGGGAACACTTAACCCCTTGATCACCCCCCCCCCCCCCCCCGTGTTAACCCCTTCCCTGCCAGTGACAGTAGCCTAATTTTAATTACTCCGTTTTGTTTTTTTGACCTCTCCTATGTCTTAAAACATGAATAATAAAACATCTTATTAAATAAATCTATACACACACACATATATCTTGCTTTTTTTTTTAGAAGTATCCCCCTACATATAAATGAGAGTTCTTGGCCCACATCATGCAAATATCAAGATATAAATAACATAACGTATCTTATAAAGCATCAATACCATACATTCTTAAAATTTGTGCTGAGAGGGGGGGGGGGGGATTTAGAGTGGGGGGAGAGGATTTGTGCTCAGAGGGTAAAATTGAGTGGTATTTGTACTAGGAGGGGGGGATTTTTTTTCAGGAAGGGTGGATTTATGCTGGGGGCATATGGAGAATGAGAGTATTTGAGCTGGGGGGCTTGGGGGCAAAGATTCGTACAGGGGTGGGGGATTGCAGCAGGGGGGCGGATTTGTACTGGGAGGAGGGGGGATTTATGCTTAGGGGGTAAGCATACAGATTTGTGCTTGTTTTTTTGGGGGGGATTTTTGTTGATACATAATGCTCATACATTTTGTATGGGGGGGCGTAATTTGGGCTCTAGATGACCTTGTCCTGGCACTGATGTGGAGTAAAGGTCATGTTGGGGGGTTGGGCGGGTACACATTTATGCTGGGATGGGGAATTTCAGTAGGAGAGCAGATTTGTACTGGGAGGAGGGGAAATTTATGCTTGGGGTGTAAGCATGCAGATTAGTGCTCGATTTTTTTTTTTTGGGGGGGGGGATTTGTGCTAGGAGGGGATTTTTTTAGGGGGGTGTGCTAGCAGGGATGATTGGGGGTATTTGTACTAAGAAGGAAAATTTGGGGGAGATTTGTGCTAGGATGGGGGACTGAGGAGAATTTGTGCTGGGGGGTGGGGGGGGGGATTTGGTGTGGAAGGAGAGGATTTGTGCTCAGAAGAAAATTGAGGGGTAGAGAATTTGTGATAGCAGTGATGATTGGGGGTATTTGTTCTGGGAAATTTGGGGGGGGGATTTGTTCTAAGATGGAGGACTGGAGAGAATTTGTGTTGGGAGTGCATTTGGTGTGGGGGGAGAGGATTTGTGCTCAGAGAGGAAAATTGAGTAGTAGAGGATTTGTACTAGTAGGGGAGAATTTTTTGTAGGGAGGGTGGATTTGTGCTAGGAGCATATGGGGAATGAGAGGATTTGAGCTGAGGGGTTGGGGGGCAAAGATTTGTGCTGGGGTGGGGGATTTCAGTAGGGGAGTGGATTTGTACTGGGAGGAGGGGGAATTTATGCTTAGGGGTTAAGCATGCAGATTAGTGCTCTTTTTTTTGGGGGGGGGGGGGGCTTTTGCTGATACATAATGCTCATACATCTAGGGGGGAGGCACAATTTTGCACGTTCACGCTGGGCTCTAGATGACCATGTCCCGGCACTGATAAGGTGGTAAAGTCACTCTGGGGGGTTGGGCGGGCAAAGATCTGTGCTGGAATGGGGAATTTCAGTAGGGGAGAAGATTTGTACTGGGAGGAGGGGGGATTTATGCTTAGGGTATAAGAATGCAGATTAGTACTCAATTTTTTTGTAGGGGGGAGGGGGATTTGTGTTAGGAGGGGATTTTTTTTTTTTTGGAGGGGGGGGATTTGTGCTAGCAGGGATGATTGGGGGTATTTGTACTAGGAGGGGAAATATGGGGGGAGATTTGTGCTAGGATTGGGGAGAATTTGTGCAGGGGGAGGGGATTTGGTGTGGGGGGAGAGGATTTGTGCTCAGAGGTGAAAATTGAGCGGTATAGAATTTGTACGAGGGGGGAATGTTTTGTGGGGAGGGTGGATTTGTGCTGGGGGCATATGGGGAATGAGAGGGCGTGAGCCTATTTCAGTAGGGGGGGGGGGTTGTATTTGTACTGGGGGAAGGGGGGATTTATGTTTAGGGGGTAAGCATGACAATTAGTGCTTGTTTTTTTTTTGGGGGGGGGGCGGGATTTGCTGATACATAATGCTCATACATCTTGGGGGGGGGGGGGTCGCAATTTGGCATGTTCACCCTTGGCTCTAGTTAAAGTTTGCAATGGGCTTTAGAGGACCTTGTCCCGGCACTGATAAGGAGTTAATGTTCACCCTGGGCTTTAGATGACCTTGTCCTGGCACTGATAAGAAATTAAAGTTTGCCGTGGGTTCTAGATGAGCTTGTCCAAGCACTAATAAGTTAAAGTTCGCCCTGGGCTCTAGATGACCTTGTTCCGGGCTCTAGATGACCTTGTCCCGGCACTGATAAGGAGGTAAAGTTCGCCCTTGGCTCTAGATGACCTTGTCCCAACACTGATAAGGAGGTAAAGTTCATCCTAGGCTCTAGATGACCTTGTCCCGGCATTGATAAGGAGGTAAAGTTCGCCCTGGGCTCGAGATGACCTTGTGCCAGCACTGATGAGGAGTTAATGTTCACCTTGGGCTTTAGATGACCTTGTCCGGGGACTGATAAGGAGTTAATGTTCAACCTGGGCTCTAGATGATCTTGTCCCAGGACTGATAAGGAGGTAAGGTTCAACCTGGGCTCTAGATGATCTTGTCCCAGGACTGATAAGGAGGTAAGGTTCAACCTGGGCTCTAGATGACCTTGTCCCAGCACTGATAAGGAGGTAAAGTTCATCCTAGGCTCTAGATGACCTTGTCCGGACACTGATAAGGAGGTAAAGTTCATCCTAGGCTCTAGATGACCTTGTCCCGGCACTGATAAGGAGTTAATGTTCACCTTGGGCTCTAGATGACCTTGTCCCGGGACTGATAAGGAGTTAATGTTCACCTTGGGCTCTAGATGACCTTGTCCGGACACTGATAAGGAGGTAAAGTTCATCCTAGGCTCTAGATGACCTTGTCCTGGCACTGATAAGGAGTTAATGTTCACCTTGGGCTCGAGATGACCTTGTCCCGGGACTGATAAGGAGTTAATGTTCACCTTGGGTTCTAGATGATCTTGTCCCAGGACTGATAAGGAGGTAAGGTTCAACCTGGGCTCTAGATGACCTTGTCCCAGCACTGATAAGGAGGTAAAGTTCATCCTAGGCTCTAGATGACCTTGTCCCGGCACTGATAAGGAGTTAATGTTCACCTTGGGCTCTAGATGACCTTGTCCCGGGACTGATAAGGAGTTAATGTTCACCTTGGGCTCTAGATGACCTTGTCCGGACACTGATAAGGAGGTAAAGTTCATCCTAGGCTCTAGATGACCTTGTCCTGGCACTGATAAGGAGTTAATGTTCACCTTGGGCTCGAGATGACCTTGTCCCGGGACTGATAAGGAGTTAATGTTCACCTTGGGTTCTAGATGATCTTGTCCCGGGACTGATAAGGAGGTAAGGTTCGCCCTGGGCTCTAGGTGACCTTGTCCCAGCACTGATAAGGAGGTTAAGTTCACCCTGGGCTCTAGATGACCTTGTCCCAGCACCAGAGGCGTATCTAGGGTATGGCAGGCAAGGCAAGTGCCATGGGTGGGGGGGCGGCAAAAAAGCCGCCCCTGCACACAAAAAAAAGTCCCACCCGTCCTCTCGCGGCCACCTCCCGCACAATCTAGTCCCCAGCGCCACGGCCGGCCTGCTGGAGCGCGGCGCCGGCACAGCACTTCATTAGCTAGCGAGGAGGAAAGCGACAGGCACCCCCATGACGGCCGTTGAGTTGGCTCTGGTCAGAGTGACCGCCCGTAGCCATAGGGTAACTGGCAGAGGCGGAGCCTAAAGCTCCGCCTACCTTCATCTGCGCAACTGCTGTCTGCTTCATCTTCTTATCTCGGGGGTCTCCCGGGTCTGTGTGACGTGCAGTGACGTGGTCGGTGACGCCGGTGAGGGGAACCTGGATGGAGGCTGGAGACCAGGAGGAGAGAGAGACGTCACTAGAGAGAAGAAAAATAATTGGAACCCCCCCCCAGGCAGGAGCAGGTACTAGTACAGACAGTAATTGTCACCACGATCTTGATCATCATGTGCATGCAGCATTTGTACAGTGTACCAGTAACTTGTAATCAGTTCCAACTGCAAAGCAAGCAATCAAATATAGTGCTCAAACTATTTGGATTAAATAAATATGCTTAGCCATAGATATCATAAATAAAGTGAAATAAAGTGATTGGTGTTAGTAGTACCTGCTGTTGCACAAATCACTTTATTACACTTTATTTATGATATCAATGGCTAAGCATTTTTATTTAATCCATATTAAGCACTATATTTGATTGGCTGCTTGCTTCTGCTTGGGCCTGGCACACGCACACAATCGCACATGATGATGACTTGGACCCCTTTCACACTGAGCCTGCCCCGGGCGTCAGCGGTAAAGCGGCACTATTTTTAGCGCCGCTTTACCATCGTTTTAGCGGCACTATTCGGCCGCTAGCGGGGCGGTGTTAACCCCCGCTAGCGGTCGAAAAGAGGTTAAAACCGCCCGCAAAACACCGCTGCAGCAGTGCTTTGCCGGCGGTATGGCAGTGCTGCCCCATTGATTTCAATGGGCAGGAGCTGTATAGGAGTGGTGTATTCACCGCTCCTACAGCGCTGCAAAGAAGCTGCTGGCAGGACTTTTTGTGACGCCCTGCCAGCGCAGCGCCCCAGTGTGAAGGCACTCGAGCTTTCACACTGGGTTTGCAGCTGAGGCTTTTTTCAAGCGCTATGCAGGCGCTATTTTTAGCGCTGCAGCGCCTGAAAAACGCCCCCAGTGTGAAAGGGGTCTTAAAGTCATCATGGGTGATTCTGCGTGTGTGCCAAGCAGTAGTGGCATCTCCAGCTTTCATATTTGGGGGGGCACATGGGGGGACAGGGGCAAAAGTAGGGGGGCAACTATAAAATGCATATATCTATATAGATATATATATATATATATATATATATATATATATATATATATATAGATATATCTATAGATATATCTATATATATATATATATAGATATATATATATATATATGATATATAAATATATACTGGGGCCCTTTACTACGATCCCACAATGGCCCTTTCACATGTTCTGCAGTGAGCTCCCTTCCTACTGTATTGGGGTACCCCCCAGGGTGGCAGAAAACAAGAGATATATGTCACCAGCATACCAAGAAAATATAAGGGTCCAAAGCAGTGGGAGAACTATCAGGGTTGCAAAGGTTGTCTTGCCTCCGGGCCCTGGTGTTCTGCCACTGTGGGGTTCCCGGCCTCCTCTTGCTGTCCTGCCCCTGCTATTGACAGCGCTGGTCTGGCATCTCTTGGAATTTACAGGCTGGTTGTCCTGTCCTAAGGATGGGAGAAATCAGTCTGTTTTTTCAGTAACTGAGAGTCCTGGTGAAGTCCTTCCTGCAACTCCCTCTTTTCCCTGCCAATGACGATGCAGGCGAAGGAGCAGATCGGGCGGCCGTGGTTGTGTGAGCGCTCACATTATGCAGGAGCTGACTCGGGACTCTCTCCCTCTTAGACATTGATTTTTTGTAAAAAAAAAAAAAAAATTTATTGGGGGGGGGGGGGGTGCACATGGTGGGGCACAGCATAATGTTGGGGGGGTCAGGGCCCCCCTCTGGCCCCCCCTAGGGACACCATTGCCAAGCAGACAGGGCCGGCGCTACCACTAGGCAAACTAGGCAGCCTAGAGCACCCGGCCGCTGGTGATCCTACTCCCTCTCTACCTCTGTACAGTGTCAGAGGCGCTGGCGCAGCATTTTTGGGTGCTGGTGAGGCCGCATTTATGGGTGCTGATGTTACTGCACTTTTGGGTGCTGGTGAGGCCGCATTTATGGGTGCTGATGTTACTGCACTTTTGGGTGCTGGTGAGGCCACATTTATGGGTGCTGATGTTACTGCACTTTTGGGTGCTGGTGAGGCCGCATTTATGGGTGCTGATGTTACTGCACTTTTGGGTACTGGTAATGCCACATTTATGGGTGGTGATGTTGTGATGTTGTAGTTTTGTTAGCTGTTTTTTTTTTGTTAAGGTTATCTGAAAGATGGGTTTCAAATGTTTTGACAGGGGCGCAGTTTCAGCGCTTGCCATAGGTGCCATTTTCACTAGATACGCCTCTGCCCAGCACTGATAAGGTGCTAAAGTTCGCCCTAGGCCAAGTGTGCTCAACCTGTGGCCCTCCAGCTGTTGCAGAACTACAAGTCCCATGAGTCATTGCAAGGATGACAGTTACAAGTATGACTTCTAAATGCTGAGGCGTGATGGGACTTGTAGTTCTGCAACAGCTGGGAGGTCCACAGGTTGAGCGCCCATGCCCTAGGCCCTAGATGACCCTGTTCTAGCACTGATAAGGAGGTGGAGTTTGCCCTTGGCTCTAGATGACCCTGTTCTAGCACTGATAAGGAGGTAAAGTTTGCCCTTGGCTCTAGATGACCCTGTTCTAGCACTGATAAGGAGGTAAAGTTTGCCCTTGGCTCTAGATGACCCTGTTCTAGCACTGATAAGGAGGTAAAGTTTGTCCTTGGCTCTAGATGACCTTGCCCCGGCACTGATAAGGAGTTAAAGTCATGGCAAGCCATGAGAAAAGCGAATGAAGCTGAAATGTACCGATCGCACAGAGCTCTTGCTTTACGCTCAGTGGGCAATTTGACGCCATTACGGGCCCCCGATGACTCTGATGTTATGTGTGATGTGCGTGTTTCTTTATATTACACATATTTCTGGAAGGTGTTACTCCAGATGAGTCATTTAGTGCCGACACCGAGAAAAAATGATTAGTCTGAAGTCAGACGGAGGTGAGAAAAATACATTTGCGCTGTCGCTTCGGGGAGACGCATCTCCCCCTTTCAAGACACTTCCAGAAAAATAATGGCTGTAAAAGAAAAAAGGTAAGAGTTCAAGGTCTCGGTGACTAAGTGCTGAGCTCTCCTCAGGTGTGACATTAAATCCTCCATCTCCTCCGCTCGCAGGACCACCTGATGGGGAATGTGCCGGAGAAAAAGGACAATACGCGTCCGGCGCGTCATAAAATATTAATTTCCTGGGGAGGCAGATGGATCTTTTCTTTGCTTTGTTGACGGATGCACGAGATAAGTGTGATCAACAGATAAACGTGTGTGTGTGCCGGTTGTATGAATAAATCCCATAAATATTGTTCATAAATACACATTAAAGGGAACATTTGATGAGAGTGTTATGTATGCTGCCATTGCTGACCATCAAACATAGTAGTGGAGGTCCTTCAACCGATTTAAGACCAGGCCTTTTTTTCTGACATTTGTTATTTACGAGCAAAAATCTGTATTTTTATTTTATTTTTATTTTTTTGCTAGAAAATAACTTAGAACTCCCAAAACATGATAGATTTATTTTTTTTAAGCAGAGACCCTAGAGAATACAATGACGGTCGGTGCAATATTTTATGTCACATTTTATTTGCGCAGCGCTCTTTCAAACAATTAAAAAAAATAAAAATTTTAATGAAATAAAAAAACAAAAAACAAATTGGTAAAGTTAGCCCTTTTTTTTTTTTGTTTAACCACTTCAGCCCCGGAAGATTTTACACCCCCCCCCCCCCCCCCCCGCCGCCTTCATGACCAGGACATTTTTTGCAATACGGCACTGTGTTACTTCAACTGACAATTGTGCGGTCCTGCGACGCTGTACCCCAAAAAAATTGATGTCCGGTTCCCCCCCCCCACAAATAGAGCTTTCTTTTGGTGGCATTTGATCACCTCTGCGGTTTTTATTTTTTTTTTGCGCTAGAAACAAAAATAGAAAGACAATTTTGAAAAATAAAACAATATTTTTTTACCTAATACTATAAAACATATCAAATAAAAAAAATCAAAAAAAAAATCGAATTTCTTCATCAATAGTGGTGTAGTAGTGATATGATAGTGGTGTAGTAGTGGTATGATAGTGGTGTAGTAGTGGTATGATAGTGGTGTAGTAGTGGTGTAGTAGTGGTATGATAGTGGTGTAGTAGTGATATTATAGTGGTGTAGTAGTGGTATGATAGTGGTGTAGTAGTGGTATGATAGTGGTGTAGTAGTGGTGTAGTAGTGGTATGATAGTGGTGTAGTAGTGATATTATAGTGGTCTAGTAATGGTATGATAGTGGTGTAGTAGTGGTATGATAGTGGTGTAGTAGTGGTATGATAGTGGTGTAGTAGTGATATTATAGTGGTGTAGTAGTGGTATGATAGTGGTGTAGTAGTGGTGTAGTAGTGGTATGATAGTGGTGTAGTAGTGATATTATAGTGGTGTAGTAGTGGTATGATAGTGGTGTAGTAGTGGTGTAGTAGTGGTATGATAGTGGTGTAGTAGTGATATTATAGTGGTCTAGTAATGGTATGATAGTGGTGTAGTAGTGGTATGATAGTGGTGTAGTAGTATTGATATGATAGTGGTGTAGTAGTGGTATGATAGTGGTGTAGTAGTGGTATGATAGTGGTGTAGTAGTGGTGTAGTAGTGGTATGATAGTGGTGTAGTAGTGATATGATAGTGGTGTAGTAGTGATATGATAGTGGTGTAGTAGTGATATGATAGTGGTGTAGTAGTAATATGATAGTGGTGTAGTAGTGGTATGATAGTGGTGTAGTAGTGGTGTAGTAGTGGTATGATAGTGGTGTAGTAGTGATATTATAGTGGTGTAGTAGCGGTATGATAGTGGTGTAGTAGTGGTATGATAGTGGTGTAGTAGTGGTATGATAGTGGTGTAGTAGTGATATTATAGTGGTCTAGTAATGGTATGATAGTGGTGTAGTAGTGGTATGATAGTGGTGTAGTAGTGATATGATAGTGGTGTAGTAGTGATATGATAGTGGTGTAGTAGTGGTATGATAGTGGTGTAGTAGTGATATGATAGTGGTGTAGTAGTGGTATGATAGTGGTGTAGTAGTGGTATGATAGTGGTGTAGTAGTGGTATGATAGTGGTGTAGTAGTGGTGTAGTAGTGGTATGATAGTGGTGTAGTAGTGATATGATAGTGGTGTATTAGTGGTATGATAGTGGTGTAGTAGTGGTATGATAGTGGTGTAGTAGTGGTGTAGTAGTGGTATGATAGTGGTGTAGTAGTGATATGATAGTGGTGTAGTAGTGATATGATAGTGGTGTAGTAGTGATATGATAGTGGTGTAGTAGTGATATGATAGTGGTGTAGTAGTGGTATGATAGTGGTGTAGTAGTGGTATGATAGTGGTGTAGTAGTGGTGTAGTAGTGGTATGATAGTGGTGTAGTAGTGATATGATAGTGGTGTAGTAGTGATATGATAGTGGTGTAGTAGTGGTATGATAGTGGTGTAGTAGTGGTATGATAGTGGTGTAGTAGTGGTATGATAGTGGTGTAGTAGTGATATGATAGTGGTGTAGTAGTGATACGATAGTGGTGTAGTAGTGATACGATAGTGGTGTAGTAGTGATACGATAGTGGTGTAGTAGTGATACGATAGTGGTGTAGTAGTGATACGATAGTGGTGTAGTAGTGATACGATAGTGGTGTAGTAGTGATACGATAGTGGTGTAGTAGTGATACGATAGTGGTGTAGTAGTGATACGATAGTGGTGTAGTAGTGATACGATAGTGGTGTAGTAGTGATATGATAGTGGTGTAGTAGTGATATGATAGTGGTGTAGTAGTGATGTAGTAGTGGTGTAGTAGTGATATTATGGTGGTGTAGTAGTGGTATAATAGTGGTGTAGTAGTGGTGTAATAGTGGTGTAGTAGTGGTGTAGTAGTGGTATTATAGTGGTGTAGTAGTGGTATTATAGTGGTGTAGTAGTGACATGATAGTGGTGTAGTAGTGATATGATAGTGGTGTAGTAGTGATATGATAGTGGTGTAGTAGTGGTGTCTATACAATATAGTTACATAGTGACATAGTAGGTGAGGTTGAAAAAAGACACAAATCCAACTTATGTGATTATATGTCAGTATTACATTGTATATCCCTGTATATTGCGGTCATTCAGGTGTTTATTTAATAGTTTCTTGAAACTATCGATGCTCCCCGCTGAGACCACCGCCTGTGGAAGGGAATTCCACATTCTTACTGCTCTTACAGTAAAGAACCCTCTACGTAGTTTGAGGTTAAACCTTTTTTCTTCTAATTTTAATGAGTGGCCACGAGTCTTGTTAAACTCTCTTCTGCGGAAAAGTTTTATCCCTATTGTGGGGTCATCAGTACAGTATTTGTAAATTGAAATCATATCCCCTCTCAAGCGTCTCTTCTCCAGAGAGAATAAGTTCAGTGCTCGCAACCTTTCCTCATAACTAAGATCCTCCAGACCCTTTATTAGCTTTGTTGCCCTTCTTTGTACTCACTCCATTTCCAGTACATCCTTCCTGAGGACTGGTGCCCAGAACTGGACAGCATACTCCAGGTGCGGTCGGACCAGAGTCTTGTAGAGCGGGAGAATTATCGTTTTATCTCTGCAGTTGATCCCCTTTTTAATGCCAATATTCTGTTTGCTTTATTAGCAGCAGCTTGGCATTGCATGCCATTGCTGAGCCTATCATCTACTAGGACCCCCAGGTCCTTTTCCATCCTAGATTCCCCCAGAGGTTCTCCCCCCAGTGTATAGATTGCATTCAGATTTTTGCCACCCAAATGCATTATACAATGATTTCCAGGTTCTGGGGGGGATCTCACAGGTATGGTATATACATAGCTGGTCTAAGCTTGAACAATGTATCTACTGTATGTATAAAATATCCATAGCTTGGATTTCTCTTTAAATACAGCTTGCATATAGTTTTGTATCTCCAAGTGATGTTGCGGCTGACCTCTCTCCTTCTGAAAGGACTAATAGCCTGGCTGTCTCTGCCTGCGAAATGAGAAAAAGCATGCGGCCAGGGAAGTCAGGGAGAGGTCAGAACTGATCTGCGTTCTTGTTCCAGGTCAGTGGCTCCGAATGTATTGAAGGCGTTGGATGACATCCAGGACAGAGGTCACAAATGGCAACCTGCTTGTTTCTCTCGAATACGTTTCGTTTTTTTATGAGAACGTCTCTTTTACTCTCAAAGCATAAATGAATATAACCACCAACCGGCTCCAAGAACACCCTCAATGTGTTGCATTTGCGGGATCCATTTGTAAAAGGTAACCGGTGGTCTATAAATCACAATAGCCTTTATATCATATCGGGACTCAAGTTGTATGACCCCCCCCCCCTCCCCCCCATCTCTGCTCCCCCAACTGCTCCCCCAACTGCTCATTACGGCTGTAATGCAAAATAAATTTTAAAAAAATCTAAGCGGTAGAGGAAGACCACCTTATCAAAGTTGGTGGATAGATTTAGAAGGTCAAAAGTATCCCCCCCCCCCCCAACTTTCTCCTAGTTTTTACGGGTTATGCCTCCTTGTTTAACCACTTGAATTTCCGGAAGATTTACCCCCCTTCCTGACCATTAGACACGTGCGATTTGTTTTCAGTCCGAATACAAATTCGGACAAAAGTTTGGATTATTTGGGTTATTTTTGGGTTACTATTTCATTCGGAGATTCGGATACACCCAAATCTACCAATGGAATAGTAACGAATTTTGTTGAAATCTGTTAAAACTCGCTTCGTTTATTCGTTTTCTAACAAATTCCAACTCTTCAGAACGATTACAATTCGGATCGGTCGAAAAAAAAAAAAAAAAACAATCGACCGATTCGAATTCTGTGTGAAGAAATAACTGGTTGTTAAGCAGCGGTCCGGGAAGCCGGCCACCCGCGTCCTTAGCAACCATGAGCTCCCCACAGACAGATGAATGTAAAGAAAAGAATGCCGGCGTTGCCCAGCAATAGAAAAATGTTTTTAAAAAATGGCATGGGGGTCCCCACGCCCCCAGTCTATACCAGGCCCCTGGGGTCTGGTATGGATTTTAAGGTGAACCCCACGCCAAAATTCAAAAAAGCTGTAGGGTCACCCCCCAGATCCATATCAGACCCTTATCTGAGCATGCAGCCTGGCAGGTCAAGAAAGGGGGGGGGGGGGACGAGCACCTGAATCATACCAGACCACATGCCCTCAACATGGGGGGGGGGTGGATAATTTGGGTCAGGGGAGGCTCTGCCCCAAAGCATTGGGGGCATTAGGGCTCTGCCCCAATCATTAGACATGTGCAGAACGCCCGCCCGAAGACCCCGACAACCACAGCCCAGGGTTGTCGGGAAGAGGCCCTTGTCACCATCAACATGGGGACAAGGTGCTGTGGGGTGGGGGTGGGGGGGGGGGGCGGGCAGAGCCCTCATGTTGATGGTGACAAGGGCCTCTTCCCAACAACCCTGGGCTGTGGTTGTCGGGGAGTCTGCGGGCGGGCGTTCTGCACATGTCTAATGACCAGGCCATTTTTTGCTTTTTGGCACAGCAGGCGAGGTGGGTATTCAGCATCTGCTTTATAGGTCTGACCTTTGCCGAAAGAGTTTTAGTACACAAATTGGTCTCTTTAGGGGGAAGATTTATCCCCCTTCATGACCAGGCCATTGTTTGCAATTCAGCACTGCTTTACTTTAACTAGTAATTGCGCGGACATGCAACGCTGTACCCAAAATAAATTTACCGTATATCATTTTTTTCACACAAATAGAGACTTCTTTTGGTAGTATTTGACCACCACTGGGTTTTTTTTTATTTTTTTTTGTGGTATAAACAAAAAACACCAAAAAAAAAAACAAATACAATTAAAAAAATAAATAAATACATTAAAAAAAAAATCTAATTTCTTCATCAATTTAGACCAATATGAATTCTACTACAGATTTTTGGTGGAAAAAAGAATCCCAATAAGTGTACATTTATTGGTTTGGGTGAAAGTTATATCATCTACAAACTATGAGATATACACTGGAATTTTTTTTTCATACTCCTAATGGCAGCGATCAGCAACCGGGACTGTGATAGTATGGCGGACAATCTGCCACTAACTGACACTTTGTGGGAACCAGTGACACTAACATACCTTTCAACTTTCTGAGATGGGAATGAGGGACACCTATTAGCAAAAGTATGCAGGCATAGGACACACCCCCTGCCACGCCCCCCTTAAAAGGAGAATTGTACAAAAAAAAACAATTAGTTAAACCCATGTGTTTTTTTTTTATTATTACTATTCCCTTATATTAGCTTTTGGAATTTACAAATGCAGCAATTTAGAAATTGGATGGAAGCATACCTCCCAACATTTTGAGATGGGAATGAGGGACACCTACTAGCAAATGTATGCAGGCATAGGACACACCCCCTGTCACACCCCCTTAAAGGAGAATTAACCAAAAAAAAAGTTAAATAAATCCACAAGGGACTTTTTTCTACTACTATTCCTTTATATTGGCTTTTAAAAGTTTACAAATGCAGCAATGTATAATTTGGATAAAAGGTTTAGCACTGGGAAACACTGTTTGAAAGATAAGAAGTGCATTTTATATACAGCTATATAGATCAGACCAAAATGAGGGACAAATGAGGGGGACAGAGGGACATGGCTCCAAATCAATATTGAACCCTACGGACTAAGACTGGGATTTCATTAAAGTTCCATGTGTGTGTAAAGGCAGGCGTCACAATACTTTTGACAATAAGATATATATCTATATATAGATATCTATATATAGATATATATATATACACATACATACATAAATATATATACACACACACAGGTATGTGCAAAAGCTTTAGACAGGTGTGAAAATTGCTGTAAATGAAGAATGCTTTCAGAAATAGAAGTGTTAATAGTTAATTTTTATCAACAAAATAGAAAGTAAATGAAGAGAAATCCAAATCCAATCAATATTTGGGGTGACCCCCCACCCCCCCTTTTCCTTCTCGGTAGATCTTCTGTGGATGTCGGCTGCCTCCAATCCTTCTGTCTCTTCATGTCATCCCAGGCAGACTCCATGATGGGGAGATCAGGGCTCTGTGGGGGCCAAACCATCCCTTCCTGGACTCCTTGTTCTTCCTTACACTGTAGATAGTTCTTCAGTCATTGGCTGTATGATTGGGGTGGTTGTCTTGCTGCAGAATAAAAATTTGGGTCCAATCACACGCCTCCCTGATGGCATGGCATGATGGAGAAGTATCTGGATTTCTTAGCATTGAGGATCACCGAATCTCCAACTCCATTTGCAGAAATGCAGCCCCAATCTTGCAAGGAACCTCCACCATGCTTCACAGTTGGCTGCAGACATTCATTATTGTACCGCTCTCCAGCTTTTTCCCCTCAACAAACCGCCTCTTTCTATAGCCACATATTTCCCATTCTGAATTGTCATCAGTCCAGAGAACCTGCTGCCATTTTTCTGCACCCCATGTCTTATGTTTATGTGCATAGTTGAGTCACTTAGCCTTATTTTCCAATCCTATGCATGAAAACTGTCAGAAACCATGAAATCAGACCGAGACAGAAGTACAGTTAAATCACACTTGTTTAATAATAAAAGTAAAAAGAACAAACCTGGTCAGTAACCAAAACAGATAGTCAGCCAAGCCAGAAGTTAGGGATCAATGTAGTGGAACAGCAAGCAGGATCTGGAGCCAAAAGGGATGTCAGCCAAGCAAGTCATGAACAGGATCGCAGGAGATGTCTCTGTGATGTTGACCAAGGCGAAGGCAGAGATCCTCTGGACTGGAAGGCTTAAGTAGGCAGGACTGACGAGCAGGATATCATCAATAGCTGAGTCACTGTGGAGAGGTAGGAGCTGGCAATTAGCCGACAGCTGAGGGGCCAGCTCAGAGAAGAAAGGGCTGAGCCCAGCCCTGACATAGGAACTGGGGTGCAGTTGAGTAAATGATGTGTGTTCACCATTGCTCATCTGATTTGCTATTGCAAAATGAAATCTTTTAAAGGGCCGTACAAGCTGAAAAAACTTTAGTAACTCCCTGTGGGGGGTCCAGAAAGACCCCACAGTTGCTGTTAAGCAGCCTCTAGGATCGCAAACCACCCATAAATGTTATAACAAAGGTTCAGCGCTCCTACATCACAAAGGTTACAATGGGTAGGTTGCTCCTTTAAAGTGACTGTAAACCCTTCCATATCCTCAGCTACACAGATGAATGAATAGGAAGCGCTCTGAGGCTTCCTGCTCATTCACAAACTGAAGCATAGTAAACACAGTTGACTATGCTTCGCCGATGAATGGACACAGGAGTGATTGGTACCAATCGCTCACTGTGTTCATTGAGGAAAGGAAGGGGCCAGTAAATTACATATTTATTGGCCTCTTCCCCCCACTCTCCATCTTGAAACCCCCCCCTGTGTGCCCACAGAAGCTGCCAGCAGGAGAGGAGAGGAGGGAAGCTGGCAGCGCTGCGGGGGAAAGGGGCACATGGGAGGGGGGGACAGCTGATGGAAGGGGCGCATGTGCTAAAACTAATCCCCCTGGAGGGGGAAAGAAGAGGAGAAGCTGGCAGAGCTGCAGGGGGAGGCAGAAGAGGCTCAGTGAACACCTGATGAAGTCACGTGATGTGGCGACACGCGTCAGGATCGGAGCAATAGGCGGAGACCGGAAGTGACGTAAGCATACGAGCTCACCGCTCATGGAGTGTTATCTGAGCGTTTTCTTTATGCAAAGTGAGTGTATCTACTTTGTGCACTCTTAATAAAAAAAATTTTAAGCGGTATTATGCTATTGGGATCTTTCTTCCATTTTTGCCATCTCAATTGAGCCAACTGGAGGCGAAGGCTGTGTGCCCATATCTTTGAATGATCCATTGCTGCATCCACCAAAGAGGGGCCCTCTGAAGACCCCTGTCTAAAGCATCCGATTCATTCATGCTGTAACCTCACAGCAGTAAGGGGAGGGGCTTGTGCACATTAAGGTGTCACTGCAGTGGATTGGCCTGGCATCGGCCGTTTTTTTTTTTGTTTTGTTTTTTCACACGTTTCACGGTGAAGGGAAATAAATGCCTCTTATTCGACATTTTTTGATTGTTGCAGTTTTTTTGGGGACTGTCTTATATTTTGATATCAGAGCCCAGGGTGGCTCATTGGACGTTTTATCTGTTTAGTGTTTATTATTACCGCCACGCGTTAAAATATATTTCTTTGTTCCAAGATTGCACCCAGCAACACCTGCACCTTTATACACTTACCATTTGTGATTGGCTAACCACCTCAATACCGGGCATTTTTACCCCCCTTTCCTGCCCAGGCCATTTTTCATCTTTCAGTATTGACACAATTTGAATGACAATTGCGCGGTCATGCAACACTGTACACATGAGATTTTTTATCATTTTCTTCCCACAAATAGAGCTTTATTTTTGTGGTATTAAATCACTTCTGGGTTTTTTATTTTTTTTCCTAAAAAAAAAAATTATATAGACCAAAATTTAAAAAAAATAAAAAAGTTTCTTAGTTTCTGTCAGTAAATGTAAATAAGTAATTTTTCGCCTTCACTGATGGGCACTGATTAGGTGGCACGAATATGCTGCACTTATGGTCACTGATAGGTGGCATTGACATGCGACACTGATGAGCACAGTTAGGGGGCACTGGTGGACACAGATAGGGGGCACTGGTGGACACAGATAGGGGGCACTGGTGGACACAGATAGGGGGCACTGGTGGACACAGATAGGGGGCACTGGTGGACACAGATAGGGGGCACTGGTGGGCACAGATTAGGGGGCACTGGTGGGCACAGATTAGGGGGCACTGACGAGGAGGCACGAATATGCCGCACTTATGGGCACTGATAGGGGGCATTGATATGAGACACTGATGAGCAACGATAGGTGGCACTGATAGGTGTCACTGGTGGGCACTGATAGGGGGCACTGGTGGGCACAGATAGGGGTCACTGGTGGGCACAGATAGGGGGCACTGATTAGGTGGCACTGACGAGGAGGCACGAATATGCCGCAATTATTGGCACTGATAGGGGGCATTGATATGCGACACTAATGAGCACCAATAGGCGGCACTGATAGGCAGCACTGATGGGCACAGATAGGGGGCACGGATAGGCGGCACTGATGGGCATTGATGGGTAGCACTGATAGCCAGCACTGATCACTAATGGCCACTGATTGCTGGCACTGGTGGGCACAGATAGGCAGCACTGGTGGGCACCTAATTGTAACCAGTGCCCTGATTACATACCTAGATGTCCTCTGCGAGGAGATGCCGCTGATCGGCTCTGTCAGCGTGAGGAGCGCCGATTACCGGCATCTCCGCGTTTACATGTGACCGGCTGTGATTGGACACAGCTGATCACATGGTGAAAGAGCCGCAGCTCTTTACAGAGATCGGGGTGACGCCGTGTCCTGGCAACATGACGCGGCCGCGGTCGGCGCTCGGAAGCGGTCGTTCTGGGAAGTCGTCATATGGCGGTGGGCGGGCGGCAAGTGGTTATGCATTATTGTCTCGTGGTTATTATTATCACCATGTGCTGATTATTAGGATTGCTGCACCGAGCAGCTGGTTCACTTTGCACTTTAGCACCTATTATTTTGTGATTTGTGTCATAGTTTAGGATTTATTTTATTGGCACCTATTATAGCTCTTTCTGTTTTTACCTTTGTTCATTACATTACCACTTTTGCACCAGCACTTTATTATAGTGATTCACATCATTCGTCAGAGTTCACAGCGCAGCGTCACAACCTTACCCAGAAGAGGATCAGTGTTTGCAATAAGGCAGCACAGCCGGACATCCTTCTCAAAGCGGACTTCCACCCAAAAATGGAACTTCCGCTTTAAGTGCTGGAGACCTCCTGACATGCCACATTGGCATGCCATTATTTAGGGGGGGGGGGGGGAGCGGGTACCCGGTTTTTACAGGAACCCAGCTCCCACTTCCTCCCCTGGCTCCGGAAGGAAGTTCACCTCTCCCCTCCTCCCTCCCTGCAATCTTCTGGGACACGTCACAGGTCCCAGAAGATTGCCCGGCCATTCACAGCGTGCAGCACGGCTCCTGCATGAGCAGTGCGCGCCCAGTTGTGAAGCCACAGAAGGGCGCCCACAGTTAGAATGCCGGCGCCGCCAAGAGGAGGGGGAGAGGAGCGAGGCTTCATGCGCCCCCATCGTGGGACAGGCAAGTGTCCAATTATTAAAAGTCAGCATTTTTGTAGCTGCTGACTTTTAAGTGGGTGGAACTCCGCTTTAACAGGTGCCCAGGTCCCCCCTTTTTGAACTGATGGGGCCCGGGCCCAGTACAGGAGGACTGGCTGTACTGCCCTATCAGCAGCGCTGGGGACAAAGCTGAGCTCAATCACAGGCTGTGTGCTGGAGGTCTTTTTTTTTTCTCTTGGTGTCAGAAGTGATTCATGCTGATAGCAGAGGAAGGAGGCAGTACACAGAAATGTCACTCTGGATTGAGACAAGTACACACTATAGAAGGCTATGCTTTGTTCATATTTCATGTCTAAGGCTTACAACCACTTTAACCACCTCCCATCCCCGCTATAGCCGAAAGACGGCTGCAGCGCAGACCTAATTTGCCGGGAGGGCGCCCATAGATGTCCTCCCGTGCTCGAGCGGCCTGCGCGCCCCCTGCAGGGTGCGCGCGGCATGCTCGATGATCAGCGAGTCTATGAGACTCGGCTGATCGTAGTTCGGAGTAAGGGGGTCGAACCCGACCCCCCTTACCACGTGATCAGCTGTCAGCCAATGACAGCTGATCATGTGATCTAAACAGAGCCGGTAATCGGCTGTTTTCTTCTCCTCACGCTGGTAGTCGATCACAGACGGCTGTGAGAGGGACATCAGTCCCGATCGTGGAGAGCCTCTGCAGAGGCTTCTGTGCCCACCTGTGCCACCTACCAGTGCCCACAGTACCACCCATCAGTGCCCACAGTGCCACCTATAAATGTCACCAATCAGTGCCTCATCCCCAGTGCTGCCTATCAATACCACCTACCAGTGCCCATCAGTGCCACCTACCAGTGTTTTGGAATCAGAATAAAAGTTCTGAAATTATTATATCTACCCCTTTATCAAATTAAAGCATGCATGCCATGATGCCCATCAGTGCCACCTACCAGTGCCACCTGCAGTGCCCATCAGTGACATCAGTGCCACCCATCAGTGCCCATCAGTGTTGCCTTATCTGTGCCTACCAGTGCCCATCAGTATTGCTTCATCAGTGCCCATCAGTGTTGCTTCATCAGTGCCCATCAGTGTTGCTTTATCTGTGCCCATCAGTGCCCATCAGTGCAGCCCATCAGTGCCCATCAGTGCAGCCCATCAGTGCAGCATATCATTGCCACCCATCAGGGCCCATCAGTGCCGTCTTATCAGTGCCCATCAGTGTTGCCTTATCTGTGCCCATCAGTGCCCATCAGTGCAGTCTCATCAGCGAATATCAATGAAGGAGAAAAATTACCTGTTTGCTGAATTTTATAACAAACTATGGAACATGTTTTTTTCTTTTTCAAAAATAGACTGGGTTAAAAAGAATGAAGAAAAACTATGGGTAAAAAGGGAAAATCTAATTAGTGAAACCACGTTGAATAAGATTGTATGGATCCCACCACACTTAAGAAAATGTAGCGTTAAAACACAGGATATAACAAGACACGCACTTAAAGTTTGGGACACACTGCACAAAAGGGAGCACTGGGAATTTAATTCTCCTTTAATTCCACTTAAGGATACTGAGTACTTCGCACCGGGGAGGGAGGATTGGTTCGGGAAGTGGATTTTGGAGGAAGATGCCCAATTAAAGGATGTAATGAGGCAGGATACAATTTGTATGTTCCAAGAACTCAAAGAGAAGGACCATCTCCTTGTCGTTGACCCATGGAGGTATAACCAACTAAGCCACTTTATCAACTCACTCCCGCAGCCAATCAGATCGGTAGAAAAATTACTCCCATTGGAGAAAATTTGTATGCAAAAAAAAAAAGGAAGGGGGGGGAGGGCTTTCTAAGATATATAAAGTATTTAAAGAATTGGGAAACACAGGGATCCCACTATACATCAGGAAGCGGGAGAAGGAACTGGAAAGCAAGCTTAACCACTTCCGGACCGCCGCACGCCGATGTACGTCCAAACTTTGAAGGGTTATATCGTTGTTACGGCAGCAGCTAGCTGCCATAACCCCGGTATCCCCGTTTTCGTGCGGCGGTCCTCTTTCTGATAAAAGTGGTCCCTGCGGCGGATTCGCCGCGAGAGCACTTTTATCGGTGGCGGGAGAGGGCCCCCCCCTCCCTCCTGCCGCGATCCGGTGCCCTCCGCCGCTTACCGGAGCCGTCGGTAGCGGCGGAGACGACAGCGTGCGTCTCCCTCCTGTGCCTGGAGACGAGGGAGGCTAAGATGGCGCCCACTCGTCTCCATGACACTGCTGGGCGGAAGCGACGTCAAAACGTCACTTCCGCCCACGCCTCTTAAAAGGCATATTTTTTTCAATGTAATTTTTTTAAATGATTTTTTTTTTTTTTTATTGCATTTTAGTGTAAATATGAGATGTGAGGTCTTTTTGACCCCCAGATCTCATATTTAAGAGGTCCTGTCATGCTTTTTTCTACTACAAGGGATGTTTACATCCCTTGTAATAGGAATAAAAGTGACACCATTTTTTTTTTTTTAAACGGTGTAAAAATAAATAAAATAGTGTAAAATAAATAATAAAAATAAAATTTAAAAAAAAAAAAAGTGCCGAACGAGGGAAGTTTCCCTGTCGAACGAGGGAAGTTTATTGTAATAAGGGTTTTGTATGCAACATATTGGTTGGGTAAAACGCAGATAGAAAATTGCCACAATGATGTGACGACGTGAAGGGACGAGTTTTTGAACTTTAATAACTGAAACATGACTCCCGGAAATGCATCTCGCTGATGTGGCAAAAAAAAAACATTCTGTCTTTTTTTTTTTTTTTTTGTTTAGCAAAAAATAAAAACCCAAGCGGTGATTAAATACCACCAAAAGAAAGCTCCATTAGTGTGAAAAAAATTATAAAAATGTCCTATGTGTACAGTGTTGCATGACCGCGCAATTGTCATTCAAAGTGCGACAGCGCTGAAAGCTGAAAATTGGTCTGGGCAGGAAGGGGGGTTTAAGTGCCCGGTAAGCAAGAGGTTAAGGTAGAACCAAAGTTGAATAGAACATCATCAGAGTTTATGATTTTTTTTTTTCTGTTCAGTATAAACAATTATTTGAACACAATATATAGAGTGTTATGAAAATCAGGTATCTTGGCCTCACCTCGTAATGTGCAACCCTCTGAGACTCGGAGATTAACTGCGCATTGCAGATTTTGCAGTAGGTCTCAGTAAACAGAACTCTGTCCTCAGACTTCATCTGAAAATACAGAAACAAGAGAAAAGCCATGGTGACTCAGAGCCGTATTGTATGCAATGAAAAAAAAAAAAGAAAAAGTATAAAACCCAAGAAGAGGTTCTCTATACATACACCTTCATGATAGAAATGAGAACTGAGGGATATGTTGCTTCTCGAAAATGTATTGAACTCATCTTTCAGTCCGGAAAATAGGTTTCCCCAGGGCTTTTTTTCAGCAGGAACGCGGGGGAACGCAGTTCCGGCACCTCCATAACTGAATGTATTTTTTTGGCAAGGATTGATGGGGTGTCCTGGAGGGTCTATTGATGCTGGCTGCTGGGGATCTGTTGTCATTGTTGGGATTCTATTTTTGTGTGGGGGGTCTACTGTTGCTGGGAAAGGTCTACTATTGAGGGAGAGGTCTACTGTTGCTGGGAAAGGTCTACTATTGAGGGAGAAGTCTACTGTTGCTGGGAAAGGTCTACTATTAAGGGAAGAGGTCTACTGTTGCTGGGAAAGGTCTACTATTGAGGGAAGATGTCTACTGTTGCTGGGAAAGGTCTACTATTGAGGGAGAAGTCTACTGTTGCTGGGAAAAGTCTACTATTGAGGGAGAGGTCTACTGTTGCTGGGAAAAGTCTACTATTAAGGGAAGAGGTCTACTGTTGCTGGGAAAGGTCTACTATTGAGGGAAGATGTCTACTGTTGCTGGGAAAGGTCTACTATTGAGGGAAGATGTCTACTGTTGCTGGGAAAGGTCTACTATTGAGTGAGAGGTCTACTGTTGCTGGGAAAGGTCTACTATTGAGGGAGAGGTCTACTGTTGCTGGGAAAGGTCTACTGTTGCTGGGAAAGGTCTACTATTGAGGGAGAGGTCTACTGTTGCTGGGAAAGGTATACTGTTGCTGGGAAAGGTATACTATTGAGGGAGAGGTCTACTGTTGCTGGGAAAGGCCTACTATTGAGGGAGAGGTCTACTGTTGCTGGGAAAGGTCTACTATTGAGGGAGAGGTCTACTGTTGCTGGGAAAGGTCTACTATTAAGGGAAGAGATCTACTGTTGCTGGGAAAGGTCTACTATCGAGGGAGAGGTCTACTGTTGCTGGGAAAGGTCTACTATTGAGGGAGAGGTCTACTGTTGCTGGGAAAGGTCTACTATTGAGGGAGAAGTCTACTGTTGCTGGGAAAGTGTCATGAGCAGGTGTGACCAGAACCGTGTGATCTGCGACAGAGGACACCAAAACGTATGTAAGTGAAAATATATTAATTTATTAAAGAAAGTGAATAATATAAATACAACCAACCAGCTCCAATATGCAAATAACGATAGACAGATAAGTGTAATAAATCGGAAATACCAGGTTCATAAACAATAGCCAGGCCAGGGTCATACACAGCAGATCAGCAGATGGACAAGGGATGTTCCAGAGACATAAACGTAAGCCAGGCCAAGGTCAAACACAGGGAGAGCAGCAGATGGGGTAAGGAACACAGGACAGGGAGAGGATGGATGGGTCAGACTGCAGGCAGGGATGCAAGGTAACAGGTGGGACAGGATAGGGTCCGAGACAGGGAGACAGGTTCAGGGCACAGGATCAGATCACAGGTTCAGGGCACAGGTTACAGGATCAGATAGCTTGCGGGTCAGGAGGCAATGACGAAGTCAAGGCAAACATGTAAATGTTTGCCGGGTACTTATAGGCCTGTGATTGGCCTCAAGTGACACCTGATTGTAGGAGGTACTGTCTGCTCCACACTGCCAGGATCCATCCGCTGGTGGACGCCAGTACTGCGGCCCAAAGATGATATACTATTAACAGGGAAAAGCTCTCCTGACAGTTCCAAACTGCCAGGAGACACCTGCTGGTGGACCTCAGTACTGCATGCCAAATAACAGGTCTTACCAGCGGATGGAACATTTCCTGACAGTACCCCCCCTCAAAGGAGCGGCCTCCGGACGCTCCAATTGGTTGTAATTGTCCATAGTCTATGGTATTAAGCAGAACAACAGATGGTGGCACAACAGGCAGAACAGGTGGTGGCACAACAGGCATGGGCACTTCAAGCTGGGCAGCGGGCTCATCAAGCTGGAGGGCAGTCACCGAGACATCAGGCTGGAGGGCAGCAGGCTCCGGGTCATCGAGCTGGGCAGCAGGCTCCGGGTCATCGAGCTGGGCAGCAGGCTCCGGGTCATCGAGCTGGGCAGCAGGCTCCGGGTCATCGAGCTGGGCAGCAGGCTCCGGGTCATCGAGCTGGGCAGCAGGCTCCGGGTCATCGAGCTGGGCAGCAGGCTCCGGGTCATCGAGCTGGGCAGCAGGCTCCGGGTCATCGAACTGGGCAGCAGGCTCCGGGTCATCGAGCTGGGCAGCAGGCTCCGGGTCATCGAGCTGGGCAGCAGGCTCCGGGTCATCGAGCTGGGCAGCCGGCTCCGGGTCATCGAGCTGGGCAGCAGGCTCCGGGTCATCGAGCTGGGCAGCAGGCTCCGGGTCATCGAGCTGGGCAGCAGGCTCCGGGTCATCGAGATGGACAGCAGGCTCCGGGTCATCGAGATGGACAGCAGGCTCTGGAACATTGGGCCGAACAGCGTGCACCGTAAGGGCAGGCCGGATTACAGGCACCGGCTCAGCAAGCTGGGTAACGGACCCCGGCCCAGTGGGCTGGGTAACAGGCCCTGACTCAGCGAGCTGGACACCGGGCACCGGTTCGGCAAGCTGGATAACGGATACTGGCTTGACAGGCAAAGTGATGGACTTCGGTTTAGCAGACTGGGTAACGGGCACCAGTTCAGCAGACCGGGTAACGGGCACCGATTCAACAGACTGGGTAACGGGCACCGATTCAGCAGGCCGAGACACAGGCACCGAAACTCCAGGCTGAAACACGGGCACCGAAACTTCAGGCTGAGACACCAACATCACGACATCAGGCTGGAAGACAGATACCAGGATATCAGGCTGGAGGATGGACACATCAAACCGGAAAGCAGGCTCATCAGGCTGAACAGTGGGCACATCAGGCAGAACAGCAGGTACATCGGACTGGTCAATAGTCGCTGGAGCGTCAGACTGGAACATGGACACTGGGGTTTCGGGCTGGAAGGCAGGCATATCAGACTGGAGAGCGGGTGCATCAGACTGGAAGGTGGGCACACCAGACTGGAAGGTGGGCACACCAGACTGGAAGGTGGGCACACCAAGCTGGAAGGCTGGAACGTCAGACTGGAGAGCTGGAACGTCAGACTGGAGAGCTGGAACGTCAGACTGGAGAGCTGGAACGTCAGACTGGAGAGCTGGAACGTCAGACTGGAGAGCTGGAACGTCAGACTGGAGAGCTGGAACGTCAGACTGGAGAGCTGGAACGTCAGACTGGAGAGCTGGAACGTCAGACTGGAAAGCTGGAACGTCAGACTGGAAAGCTGGAACGTCAGACTGGAAAGCTGGAACGTCAGACTGGAAAGCTGGAACGTCAGACTGGAAAGCTGGAACGTCAGACTGGAAAGCTGGAACGTCAGACTGGAAAGCTGGAACGTCAGACTGGAAAGCTGGAACGTCAGACTGCAAGGCTGGAACGTCAGACTGGAAAGCTGGAACGTCAGACTGGAAAGCTGGAACGTCAGACTGCAAGGCTGGAACGTCAGACTGCAAGGCTGGAACATCAGACTGCAAGGCTGGAACATCAGACTGCAAGGCTGGAACATCAGACTGCAAGGCTGGAACATCAGACTGGAAGGCTGGAACATCAGACTGCAAAGCTGGAACATCAGACTGCAAGGCTGGAACATCAGACTGCAAGGCTGGAACATCAGACTGCAAGGCTGGAACATCAGACTGCAAGGCTGGAACATCAGACTGCAAAGCTGGAACATCAGACTGCAAAGCTGGAACATCAGACTGCAAAGCTGGAACATCAGACTGCAAAGCTGGAACATCAGACTGCAAAGCTGGAACATCAGACTGCAAAGCTGGAACATCAGACTGCAAAGCTGGAACATCAGACTGCAAAGCTGGAACATCAGACTGCAAATTGGGAGCAGGTTGAGTTACTGGCAGGATTGTGTGAGTGGGGAAGAACTTCCGTTTCTTCTTGGGCTTAACTACTGAAGATCTGTAGGTGAGGGGTGCAGCAGACTGGAGACGAGGATTGGGATATGGCAGGGAAGAGGTAACAGTGGCTGGAGGAAGTTCGTGTGGGTTTGCAGGCAGCAGGGAAGAGACAGGTGGGTTGAATGCAGGATAGGTACAGGGAGCAGAGACTGGATATGAGTATTTGTTTGGCAGCAGCGTATACTGAGCTGCAACTGTGGTTGACATGGGTGATGGGGAAACATACATTTGGGTAGGCTGGTGTTTGGTGGCAGAGGTGGTTTGTTTAACTGGAGCTGCTTGCATCATGTCAGACCATGCTGAAAGTATAGGTTGTACAAACTGTGCTTTTAAACCTCCCTGTCTAACAAAAGACTGAGCAGACACAATGCACTCAGCAATCACCGGTGAGGGACAGGCTGAATAGTGCTCACAAAAATCGTCTGGATCATCTTCACAAAGCCAAACTAGTGATACAACCTGATTTATATCAAAAGGAGGAGTGAAATCATCACGGCCCTCAGGAATACAGGGCAGGGCCAGCTCAGTACATAGTTTGATCAAAGGCTGCACCTCCCCAAACAAAATATAACCCTGATCGACCAGGGAGTGAGCCAAACGTATAGTGGCAAACAACTGATCACTAGACCATCCTCTCAAAGCCTGGCGGCAATAATCACCACTTTCAGATGCCAGCAGAGAAAGATAAATAACCTCATCGGTATTCATGTTTGCAACCAACTGAATCAAAATGGTTCCCCTGTGCAGCCACTTCTGGTCAGGGATGGCCTTGACTTACTGTCATGAGCAGGTGTGACCAGAACCGTGTGATCTGCGACAGAGGACACCAAAACGTATGTAAGTGAAAATATATTAATTTATTAAAGAAAGTGAATAATATAAATACAACCAACCAGCTCCAATATGCAAATAACGATAGACAGATAAGTGTAATAAATCGGAAATACCAGGTTCATAAACAATAGCCAGGCCAGGGTCATACACAGCAGATCAGCAGATGGACAAGGGATGTTCCAGAGACATAAACGTAAGCCAGGCCAAGGTCATACACAGGGAGAGCAGCAGATGGGGTAAGGAACACAGGACAGGGAGAGGATGGATGGGTCAGACTGCAGGCAGGGATGCAAGGTAACAGGTGGGACAGGATAGGGTCCGAGACAGGGAGACAGGTTCAGGGCACAGGATCAGATCACAGGTTCAGGGCACAGGTTACAGGATCAGATAGCTTGCGGGTCAGGAGGCAATGACGAAGTCAAGGCAAACATGTAAATGTTTGCCGGGTACTTATAGGCCTGTGATTGGCCTCAAGTGACACCTGATTGTAGGAGGTACTGTCTGCTCCACATTGCCAGGATCCATCCGCTGGTGGACGCCAGTACTGCGGCCCAAAGATGATATACTATTAACAGGGAAAAGCTCTCCTGACAGTTCCAAACTGCCAGGAGACACCTGCTGGTGGACCTCAGTACTGCATGCCAAATAACAGGTCTTACCAGCGGATGGAACATTTCCTGACAGAAAGGTCTACTATTAAGGGAAGAGGTCTACTGTTGCTGGGAAAGGTCTACTATTGAGGGAAGATGTCTACTGTTGCTGGGAAAGGTCTACTATTGAGGGAGAAGTCTACTGTTGCTGGGAAAAGTCTACTATTAAGGGAAGAGGTCTACTGTTGCTGGGAAAGGTCTACTATTGAGGGAAGATGTCTACTGTTGCTGGGAAAGGTCTACTATTGAGTGAGAGGTCTACTGTTGCTGGGAAAGGTCTACTATTGAGGGAGAGGTCTACTGTTGCTGGGAAAGGTCTACTGTTGCTGGGAAAGGTCTACTATTGAGGGAGAGGTCTACTGTTGCTGGGAAAGGTCTACTGTTGCTGGGAAAGGTCTACTGTTGCTGGGAAAGGTCTACTGTTGCTGGGAAAGGTCTACTGTTGCTGGGAAAGGTCTACTATTGAGGGAGAGGTCTACTGTTGCTGGGAAAGGTCTACTATTGAGGGAGAGGTCTACTGTTGCTGGGAAAGGTCTACTATTAAGGGAAGAGATCTACTGTTGCTGGGAAAGGTCAACTATTGAGGGAGAGGTCTACTGTTGCTGGGAAAGGTCTACTATTGAGGGAGAGGTCCACTGTTGCTGGGAAAGGTCTACTATTGAGGGAGAGGTCTACTGTTGCTGGCTGCTGGAGGATCTGTTGTTGCTGGTGGGGTCTATTGTTGTTGGGGTAGTATTTTGTTGTGGGAGGGCCCATTGTTGCTGGGGGGGGGGTCTGTTGTTGTTTGGGGGATCTATTGTTGCTGGAGGGTCTACTGTTGCTGGGGTGGGGTCTATCAAATTCCATACAAATTACGATTTTGGGAAGTGGGTAGGGGTTGGAGCCATGAGACAGTGCTCAGAGGTAGGTAGGGGGCAGAGACGAAGGGTGACTCAGGAGAGGGAGTTCCTGCACCTATTTTCTGAGAAAAAAAGCAGTTTCCCCAATACAAAAATATGCAGAGGGGTCATGGGAGCCCACTAATCTTATGTAATCTAACCTTACATTACAAGCGGGTGTCACCACAAACCAGACCTTTATATAAAAATTCAAAAAAAGAAAAAGATATCGTCAAAGATATGAAACCAGCTTGGGCTACCAAATGTGTATTAGTAAAAAACTGAAGTACAGTAAAAACCTTGGATTACGAGCATAATTCGTTCCAGAAACATGCTTGTAATCCAAAGCACTTGTATATCAAAGCAAAATTCCCTATAAGAAATAATGGAAACTCAAATGATTCGTTCCACAACCATTTATTCATAGGTCCTTCAGTTTATAGTCCATATAAAAAGATTATAGCGATGTGATCGGTTGTGTAACCATAAAATGTCCATCTACAAATGGAAGCCTCCACAAGGGGATTAGAATCAAAATCCAGCAGGAGCTCCAGAGTATAAAAGAGAAAAAAGGCGCCTCTAAGTGTAGCAATGTGTTGCTAAATGTTGTACCTTCATTAAATGTAACCATACTGCTACACTTAGAGGTGCCTCTCTTCTCTTTTATATTCAGTTATGATATGACGCTACTTGTATATCAAGACATCGCTTGAATATCAAGTCAAAGTGTATTGAAAAATTTTACTGGTCTTGTAAAACGCTCTCAAACCAAGTTACTCTGAAACCAAGGCTTTAACTGTATACAAAAGTTAAACTGTCCCTCTTGAAAAATCAAAGCACCTCCCTTAAATTCACACTCCCCAAGTCATACCCAACCCCTAGAGAGAGGCCTTTGGGGGCTTTGGTGAAATTTCAGGGGCCTAAACAGACCCCTGATGTCTCACTTTTGAGACTGAGAAAAGGAATTGAGGACAGGGATTCCCCAGTCCCTTTTCTCTGCAGTCTCAGCTGCACTGGAGAGTGAATGAATAGGAAGTGCTCTGTGCATAGCGGCTTCCTATTCATTCACAAACTGAAGCGGGGGGGTGTAACAAGGGGGGGGGGAGGCAGCAAGGGGAATCTGCCGCACAGGGGGTGGTTAGGGTGTGCACAAGCACATCGGCACACCCTGTGCGCAGACACCTATGGGTATTCTGATCTGAATAATGTTATTGATGTTCATGTATTCAAAACCCAGACTGTCTGGGTGAATCCCTTTAGGGCAGGGGTCTCCAAACTGCGGCCCTTTGCTTGCCTTTATCCGGCCCTTGGGGGACTTTTCCTTCCACTGATATAGGACACTATTGCTCCCACTGATACCAGCAATGGGGCACTATTTCTCCCACTGATACCAATGATGGGACACTATTCCTCCCACTGATACCAACAATGGGACACTATTCCTGACACTGACACCAATGATGGGGCACTATTCCTTCCACTGATACCAATGATGGGACACTTTTCCTCCCACTGATACCAATGATGGGACACTTTTCCTCCCACTGACACCAATGATGGACCACTATTCCTCCCACTGATACCACTGATGGGACACTAGTCCTCCCACTGATACCAACAATGGGGCACGATTTCTCCCACTGATACCAACAATGCACAGTCCGGAGGACAGTAAACTGGCCCTTTATTTAGAAAGTTTGGAGACCCCCTGCCCTAGGGGAAGAGGAAAGAAGGCTGTGTGTTTCTACTACAAATATAGGGCCCTTTTCACATGGGACTGCTCCACTCCGTTCAGCAGGGGGTTTATGAACAGATATCCTGCTGAACAAGAGCTGAACGGGACGGAGGTCAATTTTGTGACATCCAGAAAGGCCCCATTCCAAGCAAAGGGAGGCGGACATCACCCCCACTATCTGTGTCCAAGGATGACCATCTGCAGGTAATCTCTGAGACTCTGATAGCCACTTATGGATGAAAGGGGGACTATGATGGTCACTTATAGGGACCTTCCCCCAGCCCCCACTGCAAATTCCCTACTCATCAATGTGGTTGTTGCTAGAACCACTAATGTCCTGGGGGGGGGGGGGGGTTCTGATGGACAATCATGGATGTAAGGGGGGGGGGGGGGCTCTGATGGGCACTCATAGATGTAAGAGCGGGACTCTGATGGACACTCATAGACGTAAGAGTGGGTCTCTGATGGACACTCATAGACGTAAGAGCGGGTCTCTGATAGACACTCATAGACGTAAGAGCGGGTCTCTGATGGACACTCATAGACGTAAGAGCGGGTCTCTGATAGACACTCATAGACGTAAGAGCGGGTCTCTGATAGACACTCATAGACGTAAGAGCGGGTCTCTGATGGACACTCATAGACGTAAGAGCGGGTCTCTGATAGACACTCATAGACGTAAGAGCGGGTCTCTGATAGACACTCATAGACGTAAGAGCGGGTCTCTGATAGACACTCATAGACGTAAGAGCGGGTCTCTGATGGACACTCATAGACGTAAGAGCGGGTCTCTGATGGACACTCATAGACGTAAGAGCGGGTCTCTGATAGACACTCATAGACGTAAGAGCGGGTCTCTGATGGACACTCATAGACGTAAGAGCGGGTCTCTGATGGACACTCATAGACCTAAGGGGGGTCTCTGATGGGCACTCATCGACCTAAGGGGGGGTCTCTGATGGGCACTCATCGACCTAAGGGGGGGTCTCTGATGGGCACTCATAGACCTAAGGGGGGGTAGACATAAGATCGGGTCTCTGATGGGCCCTCATAGACATAAGATCGGGTCTCTGATGGGCCCTCAGATGTAAGAGCGGGTCTCTGATGGGCACTCATGGATGTAAGGTGTGACTGTTTATAAATCTGATTTTTTTGGGCCCTTAACACTTAAGTATTATTTATTAATACTATAATATATGACGTGGCCCTCATACTAAAAGGTTTAGGAGCATGAGGATGTGCAAACCCTTTCACGTCTATGGGGATTGGTACACAGCACCTGGACTTCCCAGGTGGGGGACAGACACTGGAATGTATGTTTGCAGAGGCTCAGCTGTCCATGTTCAAGAAGTCCTAATGTGTGCCGTGAAAGTGTTGGAATTAATCATAGCTAGTCTTGCTGCACGTCAGTCACTCAGAAATCACCAAAGTGAAAGCCTCAGCATGACAGCCAGGGAACAAACATTCCAATAAGCAGAGCCCAGCTATGGCGGCCTCCATAATTCTGACATTGTAGGGGGGGGGGGGGGGGGCACTTTAAAGTGTCTGCCAGGGTTCATTTCATGATAAGCTCCCCGCTTTCTGCATGTTCAGGAATATGCTTGTTACGTATTCCTTATATCTGGGACGTTTACCTTTTCTAGGCTTTTTAAATTAAAATTAGGTTTTAGAAAAATGCAATTGAGCAAAGGGTGATGGGGACAGATAGTGATTACCATGGTATTATAGGGAGGCGATGAGATAGGAGCTTTGCGCTCTGTGCAGCATATCTAGAAGGATATCCGAAAAGCTTCATGTTATCTGACTCTTCATGTGTATGAAGCCATCTTTAGAATTATTTCTCAGATATCAGGCAGGACTGGCAGACTGCTATGGATTCTAGGTAAGCTCTTTCAAGGAATCAAGGAAAATGTTAAAAGGATATAACTCAATATCTGCTTGATCCCCATAAATACATCAAAGCAGACCTATCGCTAAAGCAGAACTAAGGCCAAATCCATTTTGGGTAGCATAAGGAAGGGTTGCAACAACCCCAATTTGCCATTTGTGTCCCATTGCAGAGCTTTCCCTTCACTTCCTGTTTCTCCCACTGACACCAATGATGGGACACTATTCCTCCCACTGACACCAATGATGGGACACTATTCCTTACACTGACACCATTGATGGGACACTATTCCTCCCACTGATACCAATGATGGGACACTATTCCTCCCACTGATACCAATGATGGGACACTATTCCTCCCACTGATACCAATGATGGGACACTAGTCCTCCCACTGGTACCAACAATGGGGCACGATCTCTCCCACTGATACCAACAATGCACAGTCTGCCCCCCCCCCCCCCAAAAAAGTCTGGAGGACAGTAAACTGGCCCTTTGTTTAGAAAGTTTGGAGACCCCCTGCCTTAGGGGAAGAGGAAAGAAGGCTGTGTGTTTCTACTACAAATATAGGGCCCTTTTCACATGGGACTGCTCCGCTCCGTTCAGCAGGGGGTTTATAAACAGATATCCTGCTGAACAAGAGCTGAACGGGACGGAGGTCAATTTTGTGACATCCAGAAAGGCCCCATTCCAAGCAAAGGGAGGCGGACATCACCCCCACTATCTGTGTCCGAGGATGACCATCTGCAGGTAATCTCTGAGACTCTGATAGGCACTTATGGATGAAAGGGGGACTATGATGGTCACTTATAGGGACCTTCCCCCAGTCCCCACTGCAAATTCCCTACTCATCTGCTGTGGTTGTTGCTAGAACCACTAATGTCCTGGGAGGGGGGGGGGGGGATTCTGATGGACAATCATGGATGTAAGGGGGGGGGGGGCTCTGATGGGCACTCATAGACCTAAAGGCAGGTCTCTGATGGGCACTCATAGACCTAAGGGGGGGTCTCTGATGGGCACTTATAGACCTAAGGGGGGTCTCTGATGGGCACTCATAGACCTAAGGGGGGTCTCTGATGGGCACTCATCGACCTAAGGGGGGGTCTCTGATGGGCACTCATCGACCTAAGGGGGGGTCTCTGATGGGCACTCATCGACCTAAGGGGGGGTCTCTGATAGGCACTCATAGACCTAAGGGGGGGTCTCTGATCGGCACTCATAGACCTAAGGGGGGGTCTCTGATGGGCACTCATCGAACTAAGGGGGGGTATCTGTTCGGCACTCATAGACCTAAGGGGGGGTCTCTGATGGGCACTCATAGACCTAAGGAGGGTCTCTGATGGGCACTCATAGACCTAAGGGGGGTCTCTGATGGGCACTCATAGACCTAAGGGGGGGGGTCTCTGATGGGCACTCATAGACCTAAGGGGGGGGTCTCTGATGGGCACTCATAGACCTAAGGGGGGGGTCTCTGATGG